>CM076576.1:297003814-297145191 GCA_034641835.2 Pinus albicaulis | reverse complement strand
TCCTGTCTAGTCAATTTAGCGTCCTAAATTGCTAACATAAATTATCGACCAGGGCTAGTAAACTGATGAAGTGTGACGCACTATATGTGCTTAAGAAACCTACTTCTTACTTCGTTGTTTTGATGTTTTATTTTTGTTTTGGGGGTTTTATGTTTTGATTCTTAGTGTTCTACTCTGAACTAGAAAGATGAGATTAAGTCTAATTAAAAGGAAGGAAAAGGAAATGTTGTCAAATGAATTAAAGCAGAGTTTTATTTGCAAGTTCTGTTCCTAACTAAGAAATGATGAAAACAGAGAGTCCTAATCCATGGATATTACAGCTTCTAAATGAACATTCATGAAATGAAAAGTAACTCAAAACACTACAACTTAATCTGATTCATTTAGTTAGAGATCTGTTGGAAGAGCTTGTGAAAAAGATTAATTTTAATGCAATGAGGATCTCCTAAAACATAAAAGGAAATGCTGAAACAAACAGTAACTTAAAACATTATAGTGAAATATCATTCATTTGATAGAATTTTATTGGAAGAGATTGAGAAAAAAATTACTATAATGTAGTAAGGATCTCCTAATTACACTTCCCTGGAAACGGCGCCAAAATTTCTAGTCAATTTAGCGTCCTAAATTGCTAACATAAATTATCAACCAGGGCTAGTAAACTGATGAAGTGTGGTGCACTATATGTGCATAAGTGACCTCTTCCTTACTTCGTTGTATGTGTTTTTCTTATTGTTTTTGGGGGTTTTGTCTTTTTAGTACTTAGTACGCTACTCTATGTTCAAAAGATGAAATCAAATCTATGTCAAAAAGAAAAGAAAAGGAAACCTTAGACTCAAAACAGAGTGTAAATTCTATCCCTAATTAGGAAAATGATGAAAAACAGAGCATTCTAATCCATGGATATCCTAGCTTGCAAATGAACATTCATGAAATGAAAAGTAACTCAAAACACTACAACTTAATCTGATTCATTTAGTTAGAGATTTTTTGGAAGAGCTTGTGAAAAAGATTAATTTTAATGCAATGAGGATCTCCTAAAACATAAAAGGAAATGCTGAAACAAACAATAACTTAAAACATTATAGTGAAATCTCATTCATTTGATAGAATTTTATTGGAAGATCTTGAGAAAAAGATTACTATAATGTAGTAAGGATCTCCTATGAAATGCTAAAACAACTTATAACATTACAACTAAATCTCATTCATGAGTTAGAGGTTTATTGGAAGAGCTTGTGAAAGAGATAAATCATAATGTGATAAGGATCTTCAATGAAACAAAACAATCCATAACTCACAATACTACAACTTAGTCCCATTCGTGAATTAGAGGTTTATTGGAAAAGCTTTTGAAAGAGACTAACTACAGTATAATGAGGAATCTGATCTAAAATTGCGTGAACAAAATATTTCTTATACAGAGATTGACAGTAGGGGCTTTTACTGGTTATTTCACCTTTACTAGAAAGGATGAAACCAGAAGCTTCTGGCCCTCTTACTGACTCTGCCTAAAGAAATATAATGTAAACACTAAATAGATCTGACAAATGAGGATCTTCTTTTTAACTAAATAACAGAAAACGAAATGCTAATAACTTAAAATATCACAATTGAATCCCATTCATTTAATAGAGATGTATTGGAAGAGCTTGAGAAAGATACTAACTGCAATATCATGAGGATCCTTTATCTAAGAAAATTACAAGAAAAATAATGCTAAAGATATGATTTTAGAAAGCAATCTAAGTAAGGAAATATGACAAAACATAATTGAAAACAACTTATCTAGAAAACATGTAAAACCTCCTTGAATAGCAGGGGCCCTCTGCTACCAATTTGGTGTAATCCTTCTTCAGCTCCTTAAAATTGTAATCAAAACACCATCAAGGAACTTCTTTATTGAAAAACTCACAAATCTACATCCCATTCCATCTTAAGCTTTGTTACAAAACACTCTCTATTCCTTTCTCTCCTCCTATTTTTCACTATTTTTTCACTACCCATGATAGGAGAAAGCTTCTCCTATTTATAAAAAATATGAGAAGTTATCTCATTAATGGGAGTCCATGAATCTCTCCCTCCATCTCTAGAGTTACAATCAAAATAGGAAATGATAAGACACATGTCTTTCTAGATTTTCAACACAACTAAGAAATGAGACACATATCCTCTTAGAGTTTCAATACAACAAGGAAATGAGACACATATCCTCATGATCCCATGATATTCTCCAACCAAATTCGAATTTGTCCTTAGAGTGCCACATAAGGGTCTTCTAGAAGTCTCCTTTTGATCTACACATGTCAACAATCTCAACCCACTTGTTAGGTATAAGCATATGCACATTATTTTCTAATTTTTAACCACATATTCACTTAAAAAGGCTAAGAATTAATAAAGTTTGAAAAAACATAAATGTGGCCCAATGATAATGAAAGTGGGATGAATGTAGTGACATAGTAGTGAAATGGAGGTGATATAATGGACATAATAGTGAAAGTGTAATGGAAATGAATGACATTTTCAAGACCCAACACCTCCTCATCCTTCTGCTTTTGATCCAAAACTTCTTCACGATGTTTTGGAGGGCCTCAAAATGATTTTTCGAGGTCGAGGAAATATTGATATTTGGAAAAGAAGAGTTATAGTTTACATTGTTCCTTCCCCTATTAGATCCCCCCTTGCACTTCTACGTCTGCCAACTTTCTCCCTACCAAGGAGCCTTATTTTCTTCTTTTCCATCAACTATTTTTTTGCAGTCCCTAGAAAAATGCTCGTATTCATGGCATGCCTGACACTTGTAAGGGATTTTATCATAATCAAGTATCTGAAAATGCATCCACACTTCTTGTGTTAAGTTGATCTCCAAAGGAAGTGCTATGAAACCAGCTCACAAAATAGAAGAAAAGATAGATCAACAAATAGCCTTTTCGAGTGGGAAACCTTTTTTACATTACATACATGAACGATTATTGTATGATTCAAATGATAAGACCTCCTTGGTATATATAAGAGTCTTAGGAGTCATAATATAATCAAAGCCTACATAACAATAATAATGTAAGGGCACAACAATAACAATAATGGGCTTCTATGGGGCACAGCAATAACAACATAGGGGATACATGGGCACAGCAATTGATCCAGGTGGATGTTGGTGGCCACCCACCTATTCCATTTGGACCACCACCATTGGTTCTTTCAATTTTTCACTTTCAGCACAGCTTATTATTTTTAGCAGGTTTTTGGGTCCTGAACTTCAAGAGCCGTTGTAATGATCCTTTTTAAGGAATTTCAACAAGGTGCTCAAGAGAAACGTTGTATAAGTAAAACTGTGCAAAAATAACATAGATCGGGACTTGGCTCCTCTTATTTATGCTGTATGAGACTTATATATGGAGTTTCATCAAAAAAAAATCAGTTTAGACTCACTAAACAGATCTCCCAAAAACTATACTAGCTAAAAAGCACCCAAAGAGGAAGGCTACAGTCAAATGCAAGCACTGCTTCAGGAATTGCACAGTTTTAGCATATTTTCAGTGGAGATTAGCAAGGAGACTTATATTTCATTAATATAGCAGCAAATCAGCATTATGATAAAGCCCTTTCATTATACAGTAGAAGGCATGAGTCAATACAACAATAAATCTTCATAAAAGAGCGCTTGAACACATGTATATTTGCAGAAATGCTTCAACAGCGTTATTGATAAGGAGCTTCAGCAGCTGGAAGTTAAAACTCAGATCTAGAGTAGATCGGTGGGCAAAACATCAGATCTATTTCATATCTGGAAACTATATAGTTTTCTCTTCAAGATCCACTTGGAATTTTGACAAAAGCATGCATGAATAAGAGTAGATCTGAGAAACAAGTTGCAGATCTGGAAACTGCTGCAGTAAATTTTTGAATATAAAATTTCATTACAATATATCAGATCTGAACAGAACATAGATCAGCAAGTTAATCCATGGATCACCAAGTGGAAGGCAAAGCCCAGCACAAGAGATCTCTGATATAAACTATGAGCAAGACACCATGTAAACCCTCATATAGAAATAACGCAGTTTACTCAAGGGAACAGCGTTGTAGCTCAAATGACACAGACAACTACTGTAAAATTGAAAATTTGAAGTACAAGAAGCAGAGACACTCTTTCAGGAGGTTAAAGAACACCTTCCATGAGAAGAGGCTCCCAAAAATACACTAGATCTCCCCCTTTAATCCTAGTGTATTTTTGGGAGCCTCTTCTCATGGAAGGTGTTCTTTAATACACTAGAAAACTAAAGAACACCACATATATGCAAACTGAAATTTGCACTTGAGGAGGTGGGTCACAATCCCACATAAGATACCAACGCAATGCACTCCTTGTCTTGAGTAGAACTGAGTGTGGTAAGTGGTAATCCCACCACATCTTGGCTGCATGGGTCACTTTGACATGGCTGAAAGTGATACCCAAGTTAGGTGCCTTTGGGAAGCACCCATCATGATAGAGAAACTCCCTTTGCACCTCAAGGGAGTGGCCAGATTTAGAATCTTTATTGACTTCATCAATGCCATGAGATCTGCATGTAATATCACTCCTTGTAGGAGCCATGGCCTGCATACATATGGTAAGAGAATATGTCAAATCAGAAAAATAAATATGCTCCATAAGATCAGATTCTTTACCATTCAAGTCTCCCACACACATGGAGTTGGGCATGGGCATTTCTCCTCTTTTAAGAGAAGGAAGAGATGGCTAAAATGACTCCTGCATAGAGTCCTTTGGCTGCTCCATCTCCTCATAGCTATTGCACTCTTGTAAGTGCTGATGTAGTTCCTCCCAATCATAGTGTTGATGTATTTCCTCCTTCATACCCTCCCAATAAAAACTCCTCATGATTAGGGTGTAGATCTTTGCTGACTGCATATAGCTGGAAAGGAACTCTTTGTGTGCTCTCTGTAGTATCTCTTGCTTAAGCTTGGAGGCTTGAGACAATAATACTTTACCAAGATGATAGATGACCCCTTCATGGACCACATAGCCTCCCCCTTGCTTCATGCCATCTAATATCATCCCAGTGTGAAGATCTTTGGAGTACTCCACAAGGAATTGAGATCTCCAATATGAATCCACACAGCTCAACAATGACAGCGCTATTGATACATCTATGGTGGTTCTTGCCTTGTTGCTGATTGCTTCTTTGACATTATTCATGCCAAATTTGTTTGCTGGGAGGCTGATCCTCCCCTTTCCTTCCTCCCACAGCGTTTGTGGCTTTCTCTTCCATTGCTCCAGTCCTTGCTTGGTCTATGCTTGGAGCAGCATTTTATGAGGCTTCCCTCACATGATCAGAATATAATGGCATTCCAAATGGCTTGCCATGAGGTAGGAATTTTCCTTGCAGCATCCTCATAAACATGAGAGAAGGAACTGTGAGATCCTTGCTTCCACTACGCAAATCCATCTCTGTTGTTTGTGTGGAAACATCAGGTGCAGGATAAGTGTGCATGCCTTGAATTATTTGTGGTTTCCCACTCTTCAAGTCCACCCACTCCATTTGCAAGGCCTTCCAATCAGTGGTAACCTTCCCCAAGGTAATCATCCACTGGACACCCAAGATGATATTGGTGTCTGGTATGTCAACTACAAAGAAATGGTCCACCAAGGTGTAGGATCCCATAGTGACAGAAAGTGATGGAACATATCTCATGCATTGCATTGTTCTATCTCCTGGGACCAAAACAGAAAACCCATCAAAAGTGTCAGTGGGGATTCCTCTCCTCTGCACAAGGTGAGCATCAATAAAGTTGTGGGTAGCCCCACTTTCAATCAAAATAGACACTCTCTGGTTCATGACTAAGCCTTGTACTCTCAGGGTCAAGTACTTAGGCACTCATCTCAAAGAGGCAAGAGTCCCACTTGCTGGAGAAAAGGCTCCCTCTTCACCTCTGGATGGTGATTCATCTTCCTCCTCATCATCACCAGCATTGTGACCCTTCCTTCCTTCATTCACATCTTCCTCCTCAAAATCTGAGAAGACTTCTATATAGTGTGCCCTTCCAGTAGCACATCTATGCCCCAGTACCCATGGCTTTTGACAAGTGAAACACAATCTCTTTTTCCTTAACTCCCTCCGGAGATCAAGGTCAAGAGGTTTCTTCAGTGATCTCTCCGTGGGTGGAGCAGCTTTCCCTTCTTTCCCCTTAGAAGAGTGAGGGGCTTTGCTTTGGAAAGTTGCCTTTACTCTTGGCAAGGCATCTTGGAGATATTTAGCTCTCTCAATGGCATCATGCAAAGTGATGGGCTTGGTAGACTTAACCAACCCATGCAAAGTTTCCTCCAGACCATTAATGAACATGTAGACTCTCCTTGCTACAGATAGATTAGGGACCATTACTGACAATCTCAGGAATTCAGAGATATAGGCCTCTGCATCTCCTGTCTGCTTCAACTTTTCCAGGATTATAAAAGGTGCCTCGGGATCTTTCCGATCAAATCTCTCCACTAGTCTTCTAGTGAACTCAGCATATGTAGACACATTGTTGTGTCCCAATGTAGATATTCCATGGAACCACCAGTTGTGGGCTTCACCCTCAAAGTGCAGCGCAGCAATCTTGATGGCTTCTACTTCAGGGACTTTATTCAACTGGAAATAGATGTCCAACTTTTCCACCCATGCTTTGGCAGAACAAGAGGATGACCCATCAAATTTGGGCAAAAAGAACCTGCCCATAGTATGGTGTCTCCCCTGAAAGAAACCTCCATCTCTGTACTGCTGCCATGGTCTCCTCCGGTCCTTGAGATGGCAAAAGTCTTGAAATCTCAAGTTATCCTTGAACCTCTGACTTTGTGATTCATATTCCACAAAGTAACCTTCCAAGGAGGTTGGATCTTGCGGTCCCTCACTCTCTACAGCCAGGAAGGTAGGCATAGTAGAGCGTTGGGAGGCCTGTGGGGCTTGTGGCAAGCTCACAGGTTGACCAGTTCCATAATGAGATATTTCATAACTTTCTCCTTGATGGAATCTCCCAAGGGACTCCCTCATTCTATCCACCCTCGTCTCTTTTATCTCCTTGGCAAGATCTTGCATAGTCTCCAAGAGATTTTTTTCAAACTCCTCTGCTTCCTTATCCTTATCATTCACAGATTCAGGGGCTTTCCCCTTGTCTTGACCCTTATCAGGGCCATCAGTGGTGGGGTCATACTTTTTATGACTTCTAATTTGGTACCTCCTCTTCGGAATGCAGCATGACTGGTGCTCCAAGGCAAGCACAGGTTGTGCCAAGAGTGGAGCTCTGATACCACTCTAATGATCCTTTTTGAGGAATTTCAACAAGGTGCTCAAGAGAAACACTGTATCAGTAAAAATGTGAAAAAATAACGTAGATCAGGACTTTTTTCCTCTTATTTATGTTGTATGAGACTTATATATGGAGTTTTATCAAAAAAAAATCAGTTTAGACTCACTAAACAGATCTCCAAAAAACTAGACTAGCTAAAAAGCACCCAAAGAGGAAGGCTGCAGTCAAATGCAAGGACTGCTTCAGGAATTACGCAGTTTTAGCAGATGTTCAGTGGAGATCAGCAAGGAGACTTATATTTCAGTAATACAGCAGCAAATCAGCATTATGATAAAGCCCTTTCATTATACAGTAGAAGGCATGAGTCAATACAGCAATAAATCTTCAAAAAAGAGAGCTTGAACACATGTATATTTGCAGAAATGCTTCAACAGCGTTATTTTTAAGGAGCTTCAGCAGCTGGAAGTTACAAATCAGATCTAGAGTAGATCTGTGGGCAAAACATTAGATCTATTTCAAATCTAAAAACTATATAGTTTTTTCTTCAAGATCCACTTGGAATTTTGACAAAGCAAGCATGAATAAGAGTAGATCTGAGAAACAAGTTGCAGATCTGGAAACTGCTGCAGTAAATTTCTGAATATAACATTTCATTACAATGGATCAGATCTGAACAGAACATAGATCAGCATGCTAATCCATGGATCACCAAGTGGAAGGAAAAGCCCAGCACAAGAGATCTCTAATCTAAACTATGAGCAAGACACCATGTAAACCCTTATACAGAAATAACGCAGTTTAATCAAGGGAACAATGCTATAGCTTAAATGACACAGAAAAATACTGTAAAATTGTAGATCTGAAGTACAAGAAGCAGAGAGACTCTTTCAGGAGGTTAAAGAACACCTTCCATGAGAAGAGGCTCCCAAAAATACACTAGATCTCTACAGATCTAGACTCCCACTTGCTGCAGCTCACAAGACAACTCAGCCCTCAAGATGCGCAGCGCTGTAATGTAAGATGGAGCCTGGCCTCAAGCCTGATAGTGGTTCAATTCAGAAAACTTTCCCCCTTGAATCCTCAAAGGAAGAGGTGAAATCCCTCCATAGGAATTCCAGATACAATCCTTCACTAAACAGCAGAGAATGGTATTTGTCTAAGCAGACAAATACTCAGAAATATGATCAATCAACAACCTTCTCTTGTTTCCCTCCCTTTCCTTTTATAAGATGAGAAATATTTTGCAAACCCTAAACCATCTTGATGAGTTAGCCCTTTTCACATGAGAGGCTTCCTTCTAGAACTGCGTTGTCCCTTTTGGAGATGTAATGAACCTAGACAACGTTGTTGATTTGGTCAAGGTTGACCCAGTCTTTAGCTCAAACCTCTTTCACACCTGCAAGTGATTATTTACATGGCCCTGATTTGTCTTTGTTCACATGGGCATTGATTTATTCAAACTTTTTAGGAGTTTTACATGTCCTACTTTATTCATTTATTCATGAAACAGAAATTAAAACAAAATTGAATGTTCCTCTTAGCTAAGGCTAATTGGGAACATTATAGCCGTTTTGGGTTTGTAATGATCCACGTGGATATTGGTGTCCACCCACCTATTCCATTTGAAATGCCACCATCAATTCTTTCAGTTTTTCAGTTTCAGCGCAACTTACTATTTTTAGCATTTTTTCGAGTCCTGAACTTCCAAAGCCATCTTCAGGCCCTAAACGATGTTTTTTGGGAAAATTGGGAGCAACATGGGTCCATGGATCAATTTTTCTCACACCAAAATATGTACTCCACGAACAGATATTTCTAACAAGGTATGGTGTGTGTCAAATGGAGATCATATGCCAAAGTTATGTCCCCAGGAAGTTGAAACACCAATTTACCCAAACGGGCCCATATTTTTGGCGCTTCGTCTCCTAGAGTTAGGTTTTTGGACATTTATAGTTTTCCATTATTTCTCAATAATAAATAGGCCCTCGAGCCTCATTGTAGCATAGTTCAGAGGCCTATAGCTGCCACATCTCTTCTCAGAAATAAGCTAACAGCGCCCTAGCTATTTTATTTCCATTATGTTTGTAAGCATATTTCTGTTATTTGATATTAATTAAATGAAGCATTATTTCCGCTGCATCTCTGTGTTTATGTCTATTTCTATATTTTATTTTGTTCCTGCATAAATATGGATCAATGGTATCAGAGGGGTCCGCTCTTTCTTTGTTTTTCTTTGCATGTCCCCAACAAGGTCAGGGTATAAGGAGTTAGGGCTTGATCTTGTTGAACCCTTGCAAGATCATCCTCGCAAACCCCAACGACCTCCCAGGGTGGAAGAAAAGAAAGACGAGGGAGCAAGAGATCCTATCAAAATATTTCTCGAGGAGGCCCTCAAGAAATAAAGGAATGCAATGATGGATAACTTTGCTTAGACCCTTCAACGGCTTCCCACCTATGCCGCATATGCATCCAACAGCCACTTTGGAGGCGCCACTCCCTTCAAGGTATAGCTAAACTTTGACATTCCTGTATTTGAAGGCTATATAGATGCAGACGTCGGAGATAGATGGTTGAATTTTTTAGACGGGTATTTCTCAGTTCATGATTTCTCCGACCGAGAAAAGATTATTTTTGCACTCCTCAAAGTTGCCCCCCATGTCAAAGACTGGTGGGAAACCTATTGTGAGAAAAAGGATGGGACAAAACCCTCTCTTTTCTCAGTTGCACCCAATTGGAATTCATTCTGAGATGGAATCAAGGAACAATATTACCCTGTGGGGAGCTATGAGGACAAGTACATCCAATGGACCACATTGTGGCAGTAAAGGGATCAATATGTGCACGAACTCATGAATTTGTTCCATACCCTGTGCACAAAGTTGGGTATTAAATATTTATAGAGACATTTTTTGCTCCATTACCGTAGTTTTCTGCACAAACACATTTAGGAGGAAATGGAGTTCCTCGACATTACATCGTTTGCCACGGCATATCGCTATGCCACCAAGATCGAGCAGAAATTTAAGCAGAATAAGAGAGACTTTGGATCTTCAAATCCGAAGCTAGGGAAAGGTGCCCCCAAACCGCAGAACAAGGGGCAAGCCCAAAGAGGGGCGACTCAGAACAAAACCACAAATCCAAAGAAGGACACAGGCAGGTGGTGTGAATTTCATAATAGCCCCACTCACAGCACAAACGAGTGTTGGGCCAAACAGTCGTTAGTGGCCAAACTAAAGGCACCAGAATCAGAGGCATGTTCTGATCCTAAGTCAGAAACAGACAAAGGAAATGACAAAGGGAAGCATATCATTGGTGCGGATCCCAGTGCAATTTTTGCCACCTGTTGGGCCAGAATTGTGAATTACGGATAAATCACGCTTCCCTAGACATGTTCTAGTCTAGAACAACAGGGGAAAGACCATACAACTATTTTTCCTAACTCAGAATAGATACACAGAGAGGATTGGAGGCTTACTTGTTCAGTCACTTCCAAATGGCTCCTTCTGTTGCTTCCGCTGCAGCTTAAAATTCAAGCGGTTTGTGGGCTAAATGCTTCCTGTAAGAAATAACACTGAAACAACAGAAGATGCAATAATATAGATATCTATTCAAGCTAGTTAGCTAAATCAATAAATCATAAAACATACACATCAACTAAGATCTTGCAATATGGAATATCAAAGCCAATACAGATGCATATAGGGAAAAATAAGCAGTACTCTTTATTGATGATAGAAGGAGAGGTTACAACCTTGTGACTGATTTGAAGTGACCTTCCAGCAATGTTCCCAAACCTCATCACAGTATAAATCTCTCTAGCAGCAGCTACACAAATCTAGCTCTCAATTGAAAATTCTCCAGCATTTCTCTACTCAAACTCTTCCTCTCAAGCACTTAGATCTGTGCTCAATTTATAGATGAACTGTAGGTTTTTTTGCAATCAATGACTTTCCAATAATAGGCAAGACATGTTTCCAGTCATGTAGATGTCAAATGGACACTTGGATCCGAAGTTTGACACATGTGAACTCTTCTAGAAGGCACTGGCCAAGTGGAGATTCTGAAACAATGAGAATTTTGCTCCCAATGTGACCAACGCACCTGTGAATGTCGGAAAGTGCTTTGCAGAGCATCCTTGAATGGGGTTACCTGCATATGCAACACACTTAAGCCCCTTAGAGCCTGCGTTGGTGAGCTCTCATATGCTATATAATAAGCTTCAAACCATGGAAACCTTTGCTTGATGAAAGTATTTCTTGATTTGTCTTGTTTCTTGTCTTAGGGCATGTAGCAAATGAAATGATAGGGAATGATAGACCCTTGATCATTGGTCCTAGAGATGATGCCCAGTTAACCAGGTCACTGGGAATGGTACCCAAATTGACCTATAACAATTGCCCCCTAAAGCATGATATCCAAATAATAAGAACATTTGATTGAGATGCTTTACACTGTGATGAGTCTAGAAACGAAGTGGAGTGGTCACCTGCATCAATCTTACAATACATTACATCATGATATATCCTCTTTGATCATAATTATTGAGGGTAGGCATTCCCATGTTCAGCACATAAAACAATCTAATAACATGTACATAATTCAGAAATTCATCTTCATTCGAATGTTGCCCAGATGCAGACATGCCTACATATATAGGCCCATATTTGGATGACAATCTGTATGTAAGGTCACCGTACAGATTATGTGTACAAAAATCCTGAAATCGCAGCCCGGATGGATGAAACTAGATCTAGGGTCTTCTTATCTCGTTCACTCGATCATTCGGGTACAAGTCTAGCCATGCGAATATATGATTTGCAGTCGAACATGGAAAGACATCGTTTGATTACTACCCAATGATGTGAGTTGTTAACAAATGCGAGGAAACCACCATTAATGTCAATGGCCCTCAAGGTACTGCAGTACATTTCATAAGGCATGAATAGATGATTTTATGTCGAACGCCAAATGAAATCTTTCGGTCAAAATTCCGGAAGCGAGGATCTTGTCGATGCTGTAACAAAGCTCATGGTACTGGAATCTGATGTTTCTAAGTGAACTTCCTGGATATTTATTTGTCGTCGACAGGAAGTCACCTTATTGCAAAACTGGAGTTACTGATTTCTAAGACAAGGGTATGACGATATAGAAATTTTCAGGGATGACGGTCATGAAAATGAAGGTTTATGAGTATTACAAAAGGGTGAGTTTTTAATCACTGGATGACTTCTCTTGAACATATCGGCGACACTGTGATGAGTTGGCAGCATTGACCCAAAACCGAAGTGAAGGTATGATGAACCATAGGTGTGAATGAACCGTCAAGATGATTACCCAACCCAAATAGTTACGGACATGGAGTGAAAGAAGTGTCATGTTCAAGAGCGACTTGCTACCAAAAAGAAACTTTGCTTACTTTTCCCAAATTTTCCCCGGTCATTTGTCGACCAGTACCTCTTTATTTTTTAACAAGCGTGAGGAGGATAAAATTTTCTTGATCTATAATTCAACCCTTCGAGCGAATAAAGTATCGCTATTTAATAATTTAACGAGTCTAGAGATGAATGAAACTCGATTCTTGCCATGATTGACAAGTCCATCACTATTTTATGTTTTAACGAGCTTAACGACAGTGATAGCTTATGTGCTCAGTGGGGTGCAATAGGTAAGAATGATTTGACCATGTTTTTTTATTTTTTCTAAGGTTTATACAATGTTTTTTTGTTTTTATTTCTTTCCAAGACTAAACTAAATGTTTGATGTAATGCAGATATCGATCGTGTTCAACCAGTAGAGGAACTAGAGAGCGAAGCAGATGCGTTAGTAGAGATGGTTGTCGGGAGAGCAGTCCTTCAGGACCTTGATATGGCTGAGACTATAGCTGAGCTTCAGTAGCACATAGAGGGGTTGACCTTCAGGATTCTGGATTGCCGGATCGAAGAGATTCCCATGCGACTGCAATGACACACTATTGGTGTTCCTAACCATTGGATGCAGTTGCTCCGTAGGATTACTAGATCTATAGCATGTTACCATGAGCACCACTAGTTTAATTGTGACATTTTGCATACATTTTGAGGTCATATGACTAATGTGTCTTAGGAACAAATTTTGTAAAAACCTATAACTATCTATCTATATGATTTCAGAGTTTTTCCTATGTTTAATGCGCAATCCTATTCAATGATGTGAATGTTTTCTTTACCTATGTTGCAAATGTCTGTCTAAAACTTGATTAGCTAATGAATCAATCAAAGTGTTCAAATTTCTAGAAATATGTTGATATTGAATGAAATCAAAATGTCTTTCCAAAAGTCGAACTCTTAGGAACAATCTAAGAAGTGTTGGATTTCTAACAGTATAAACACTAGTAAGTTGTAATACCACAAGTTGTGAGTCTAACCTTATGATTATGCGGCTAATACCAAATGAAATGGAATCAGAGAGAAGTTCAATCAACACGCTATACTCAACGATATTGTTCATCGATCTACCAATACAAATCCCTTGAAAACTCACTAACTCATCGTTCGGAGCGAAAATGGCCCACGCTGCAGAGGATAGATTCTGCGTACTACGACTAGCACCATCAGCATATCCAACAAATGGTTCCGAAAATTCAGACATCTACCATAAAATGTAAAGCAGATTACTAACGTCAAGAAAAATCTAAAAACAAATTAAGATAGTGAATGCAAATCAACAGCATATATACAATATAATACAAAAAATTACTACGCTCATGATTAAGCATAGTAATGTTTCAAATACAACCCATTTCTAAGCTGTGCCAATGGAATCCCATCGTAATCAACTAACTCGTAGGCACCTTTAGCAAGAACTCTTTGGACAATATAGGGGCCATGCCACAATGGCTCGAATTTCCCTGTACCTATTGCATCAACTTCTTGATCGTAAAGAAGGACTAAGTCACCCTCTGATTAGATGCGATGCTGGACATTTTTGTCGTATTGCGCCTTTATACATATCTTTTGTGCTTCGTTGGCCAATTGGGCTTCACGACGTGTTTCATCTAGATGGATGAGGTTAAGGAGACACACTTCTTCTGAGGTGTCAAGTAACAAGTCTATCGCGAGTTTTAACGATGATATTTCACATTGGATTGGTAAGATAGCTTCTAGACCATACACCAATTGAAAAGGAGTAAATCCGGTTGCGTTTATCACCGAGGTTCGATACGCCCACAAAGCGGAGTATAGGATCAAATTCCAGTTCCTTTTACAGACTCCTATCATTCGTTGAAGCATTTGTTTAAGAATTTTGTTAATAGCCTCAACTTGTCCATTTGATTGTGGATAATAAGGATTAGAACTATCATGTGACAATCCTAACTTGGTAGTCAATTTATACATCATATGGTTGCGAAAATGCTTCCCATGATCCGTAACTATAGCCTATGGGACCCCAAACCGTGTAATAACATGGTTGAAGAAAAACAATGCAGTTATTAAATGTAGGCATCGCTTCGGCCCATTTGGTAAAATAGTCGACTGCGACAATAATATAATCATAATATAACCATGCCCCCCGGAAGAAGGAGGGTTATAGGTCATGAATTCAATACCCCATTTCGTATATGGTCCATCAGAGACAACAGGATGCACTAGTGCTGGCGGTTTATGGATTTTGCGATAAAAAATATAGCATGCATGACAACTTCTGACTGTGAGGATGAAATCTCGAAAAATAGTAGGCCAAAAGTAACCAGCGCGGAGTATCTTCTGCGCGGTAGCATATCCAGATAAGTGTCCACCACAAGCCTCAGCATGACAATCATTTAACACTTTTTCGGCCTCCTCATGAGTGAGGCACCTCCTTAAAATGGTATCGGCACCACGACGATAAAGTGTATCGCCGACGATCAGATAATATTTGGCTTGGTATCGAATACGTCGTTGATCAGAGCGAGAGGTATTAGGTCGAAAAGTTTGGGTTTGGAGATAAATGATGAAATCACCATACCAAGGATCAGATGATCTGA
The DNA here is from genome assembly GCA_034641835.2 of Pinus albicaulis. Taxonomy (NCBI): domain Eukaryota; kingdom Viridiplantae; phylum Streptophyta; class Pinopsida; order Pinales; family Pinaceae; genus Pinus; species Pinus albicaulis. The sequence continues at coordinate 297,129,899 of CM076576.1, read as the reverse complement.
TCAGAAACAGAGACTCGTCTGGAATAGATGGTTCTGACGTAGTAGCAGTACTATCAGAGGGAAGGTCACAGAGAACCTTAGCCAAAAATAAAGACTTCTTTGACTTGGATTTGATGAATTCCAAATCAAATTTCTGCAAAATGACAATCCATTTTGAATATTTTCCCCCTAGAAATTAGTGTGATAAGATATAAGTCATGGGGTTACAATTCGAAACTATTGTTATTTTTCGGAGCAGGATATAATGGCGAAATATTTGGACAGCTTGAACAGCTGCCAAAGCAAACTTTTCCACGTATGAGTACTTAACTTCCGTATCATTGAGATTGTGACTCAAATAATAGATCAGATGTTTAATTCCATATTCTACTTGGACCAAAACAATACCGATGGTCGTTTCAGCCGCGGCGATATATAGGAAATAATCATTTTGATAATTAGGAGGATACATTAATGACGCTCAGACAAGATGGTCCTTGACAACATCAAAAGAAGCTTGCACAACTTGGTCCCAATGGAATGGAACCCCCCTTTTCAATAATCGAGTAAATCCTTTATCCATTTCGGTGTAGTTTGGAATGAACCTTATCAAGAAGTTAGCCTTTCCTTGAAGTTTTTGTATCTGAAGTAAGTTTGATGGTGCAGGAAAATCAAGAATGGCCTGAACCTTCAGTGGGTTTATTCAAATTCCTTCTTTTGAGACTACGAATCCAAGCAATCGACCAAAACCAACACAAAACACACATTTATGTGGATTGAGGCGTATCTTGTAGTGTCAGCAGCGTAAGAAAATGGCTCTGAAATGCATCGGGTGATCAGTCTGATTTCGTGAATGCACTGGTAAATCATCTAGATATGGTTGAACAACATGCTTGATGTCATTGAAAGCATAATCCATTGCTTTCTAAAAAGTTTCCCCAACGTTCTTTAAACCAAACGGAAGTTTCCTATATGCGAATGTGCCCCAGGGACAGATGAATGTTGTCTTATGTTGGTCATCTGGGTGGATATTGATTTGATTGTAGCTGGAAAACCCATTCATGAATGAGAATATTTCACATCCAGCACAATCATCAATTATCTGGTCAATAAAGGGAGTATGATAGTTGTCTTTTGGACAAGCATGATTAACATCCTGGTAATCGACGCACACTCTAATGGTTCCTTGTTTTTTCATAACGGGAACGATATTGGAAACCCACTCGGTTAGCGGAACAGGGTAAATGAAACCAACACGCAAAAGTTTTTCAACTTCTGCTTTGATGGCGGCGGCTTTCTTTGGATGAACAGGACGAAGCCATTGACGCACCGGTTTGACATCAGGATACATATTAATAGAGTGTTCAACTATACTAGTATCATGCCTGGAATTTCCTCGTAAGACCAAGCGAATACGTCACGAAATTCACGAAAAAGAGAGCGATATGAATCGAGTTCTGAAGGAGAACAAGATACACCGACATGAATATTTTATACAACGCCATGTTTGGTCGAAATATCGATAGAAATCGTTTCTTCGATATTTGATAAATTTCGCTCAGAGTCAATTGCATTAATCGGTAAAGAATTCGAAAAGAAAGTTTTGATGGATCGGTGATATAGTTCACTGAGATTGTTTTCTTTGTAATCAGGAAGATGGGAACGATGATGATAATCTTCCCATGGTTCTCCTTCTGACATCATAGCTTCCAAAATATTTTCATCTATCAAAAATTTTGAGGAAAATGGATCAGATGGAGTACCAAAATCTAATGAACGATCAACCCAAACACTCAGTGACACTGATTTCGGATTTGTCGCCCAAGCCAAATAGATTGATTGCTATGCCAACTCAATAGGTCTGGGTGGTAAAACATCATCCAACGTAGAAATATCAAAATCACCCGTACTCTCCCTTAAGCCAGATAGAGTGGAAGAGATCATGTAGCAGGTCTCTATACTTGCAATTTTTGCCGACATCGTGGGCGGCGATAATGCAAAGGTTCCCATAAGAGTGGAATCCTTTAAGAGTCCTACACCAATGTTCTGAATTTCTAGCTGGGGTAAGTGAACAAAAGGAACGCTTCTAGTTACCTGCGAAGCAGAGGCAAAAAAGGATAATTGATTAATGACTGTGATTGTACCTTTATGTGGAAAGGAAATCATTCTAAAGTATGTAGAAACAATGGTAGTCATTGTATATACCCATGGTCTTCCAAGTAAAATATTATAATCAAGGGGTCCGTCAACAACCTCGACATCAATATTCACTGTTTTTCCCCCTAATTCAACATGCAGGTTATTGATAATACCACAAGTTTTATATGTTCGTCCATCAAAAGCCTTCAACGTCGTTGATGATTGTGATAATCATGGCGAGCCAAGTGACTTCCAATAGTTTAGAGACATAATGCACATAGATGCTCCCTCATCAATAATAGTGCGATGAACAAGGTGATTGAGAACATTTACTTGTATGAAAATGCCAATTCTGCTGGTAATTGTGGCACATAGCCCGTATGATTAAAGACGACAAGATTAGAATCAGTCGGATCAATTCCACCAATGGCCGACAATAAAGCCTGCTTTCGGGAGGGACAATTTTGTAATACCTCAAGAGCAGACATAGCTGAAGGGGATTGAGCCAAATCTTCAACTATATTATAATTTTGTGCAGCTCTTTCTCGAGGATTATATGTCGATTTATGAATTATTCCCTTTGATGGCTTAATTGTCAATTCAGGAATAATAGTAGGTGGTATTGATTCATTAGATGAATTCGTTGTCGAGGTAGTAGGTTGATCAGTGACCGGACTGTCATAGTCTTTATTCCATGTCGACACCAAAATACCTTGTGAAGGTTTTGTGGTGGATAACATTAACCCTTGGGAACTAGGAGCTGGATCCATAGCAACCAAATTAGTGTCTGGATTTGGAAATGGGTCTGTCAACACAGCTGATGCATGAGAAGTCTTGATGATTTTTGAGACTTCAGCACGGTGAGGACAATCCCTAAAAAAGTGTTCCTCATTAAATATTATGCATGGATAACGAGGTTTCCGTGGTCCAGGCGGTTGATCAGATGATCTTTCCTGCGGGTTAGAAGTTTTCTTTTTCTTTGATTTCCCCTTTTTCTTACCTCCTAGTTACTTGTCACTTTTACCTTTATCAAATGACACGACATTAATTTTGGAAGTAGGAGCAGGATCAGATGCAGTAGCGTGGTGTATGTTTGCAGTGCCTATCAAGCTGTCTCCGGCATGAGAGTCCTTTATTTGAGGAGGAACATTGAAATTAGTTCGCGACGCATTAGGAATTTTTCCATAGAGCGTGTCGGACTGAGTATAAACCAAGTATAAATATTGGGCACGAGCGATAACTTTCTCTTCTGTGACGACGCCACCTTTAGCCACATCCTCAGTTATAGATGGTAACAGGGACTTAATGAACCATTCAGCAAGGAGCTAATCGGGAACAAATGTATTAACCATTCGTCGACGGCGACGCCACTCATGAATATGATCAGAAATGTGAGTAGCATTAGTCTGTTTGAAGTTGGTCAAGAGTTCCGTTCCAGTTTCGTATCTGATTGGTAACTCGAAATGGGTCAAAAAGATAGTAGCTAAAGCAGTGAAATTGTCGAAAGAAGATATAGGTAACTCAATGTACCATTTAGCAGCCGGACCTGTAAGCGTACACTGGAAAAGACATAGTCAAACATAATCATCATTCAGGGAATTTGATGAACACCATAAATGATAAGTCATGACATGAGTCAACGGATCCCTCCAGGGTTTCCATTAAATTTAGGAATATCATAGGGTAATTTATGAGGTATCACCAGCCACCAGGGAGCATAATTTATAGGATCATTGGTTAACCAGTTTAAATCTGGTAATTCCAAGGTTGCAACAAAAGGCAATTGTCAATTAAGGTCAAGTTGAGCATAGCCAGGGTAAGATGGAATTTCTTGGGCAACAGGCCTTTGAGCACTAGCATACGGAATTTGCTGCTGGTAACCCAGATAGGGGTTATTTTGCATAACAAAGGCTTGAGAATTTTGTTGACCAAAACCTTGATATGATACTTGTTGAAATGAAGTTTGAGGCATTTGTGCTTGTGGCTGCCAAGGGGTCTGTCCACCAATGTTATAACCCAAATTAGTATAAGTTGGATTCGGTTGATATGTATAACCAGGTTGCGTTTGTGACATCCCATAAAATGGTACACTAGCTTGTGAATAAATGATTCCTGATACAGGTTGTTGTAAATTAACCAAAGGATTTTGAGTCTGTGGACCCAAAATTTGATGATATTGAGTCAAAGAACCCGCCTTATAAGGTTGATGTACAATATTTTGATTTTGTAACAGGGGTATAGATGTATTAGCAAGTGGTAATGAAGTGGGTGTAACAGGTTGAACCGGTTGATACGAGTGTACAACCATTTGTGGTTAGATAGGCAGAGTGGGCTACCATTGACAAACATTCATGTCAACATTAGTTTGACCAAAAAGTGACTGAGTACTATCATATTGGGTGACCAAAGGTCTCCCCCTAGCATAAGGAGGATAATAAGATGGAAAATAATTTTCTCCAAATGCTGGGAGTCCAGTTGATATGATAGTTAAAGGAATTGACCCAAAAGGACCGACTTGATATTTCCCTAATGATGTATGTAATGAATCAATTTGTTCAGTACTAACGATAGGACTACTAGTTAAAACACCAGATGATAACATTGGAAAATACCATGAACGTGAAGATGCACCAGAGAAAGTGCCAGATAATGATTTGTAACCTGTTGGGAACAAAGGGCCACCATGCAAATATGACTCTGGTGAGTTTTTCAACATCAACGGAGTAGCGAGTGTAGGAGCTGACGTAATTGGAACAGCAGACCCAACCGAAGATGTTGGTTCAGACATGGTTGTTTGACCAAATGTATACCCTCGAAAATCGACGGGAGATTGAATGGGAAAAGGATCAACAAAAGCAGATGGAAACGATTGAGGAAAAGACTGGTACAGGTAAAGGTCCTCCCCAAAATGGGTTGGAGTTAAAGGTGTATCGTCTTGTGAGATTTCTTCAATAGCAATTAAACCAAGAGGAAGAACTTCACCATCAGGACCAAAATATATTTCAGACGGTTGACTGTGTGATATAGGAGTTTCAATAGCTACAGAACTTTGTGGGATGACCAAGGTAGGAACAACTTCTGGTTGTTTGACTTCAGGATTCAAATGTTCTGGCAAAGAAGAGACAGGATCTGGATCAATTTGTGATTGAACAACGTCGGGTCCAAGAGGTATGGTCTCAACGATTGAATGGATCGTCACCATAGGTAGCTATGAAGACTTCGTTTCGACAACAATAGACGAACCGGGATGTGTGGAAACAATTTTAGCTAACTCTGGTTTAAAAGATGATGTTTCACCAAAGGTACGAATTGTACTTGACTCGGCAGATCGTGATCGCCTTCGCCTACCAGAAGTAACTTCCAGTGGTAAAGGTGGTTTTAAAGCTAATCTACGCGAACAATGGGGGATAGGATTTTGTTCTTCCACAATTAATAATTTATTTTATCCAAAAAACAAAAAAACAAAAAAAGGGTAATGCTAGGCAAAAGGGTTTACCAAGAAACTGTGAACTGCAGAATACCTCCTAGCGAACCAAGAAGTACAGGCAGGTAATCTCCCCGAATGATTTGTTCGGTGTATCACAATTTCAAGGTGGCCGACTCGGTTCACTATGGATGGATAACACCTAAAATTTGTCCTCCCAAATATACCTGAAAGTACATGGAGGCCCAAGTCCGTATTAGCGTTGTCTGATGCCAAACCACACAGTGAGAGCACCCCTTTATACTTATCGTACTGTAACACCGCCCGATATACCCGAAACTATGTGGACGAGCTAAGATATACTTACGTACGTGGAGTGAGGTATCACACTCGGAATGTATCGCAGACAAGTTAACGACAGCTGCTATGTTTTACAACACCGGAACACGTCTCTAGCTAGACCTTCTAAATGATATCGTTATGGTTCCAATGTGTTGTTAAGTAAATTGAGATTAATTTTATGTTGATCTTGCTTAACAATTTGCCTTTCACAGGTTCACCGCGATGATGTGTATGAAATTCCTAAAATGCAAGCTAAGAATGATAAACAAACTTTCACTTTCAGCTTTTTCAATGAAGAACCTAGCTACTAAGGGAAGAGAGCAAATAATTTGTGTGCAAACAAATCAATGAACAAGAAAAAATCAATGAATCACAAACTAAATGCAGATTTCCTAATGTTCCTTTTGCAAAACACACATTATTCTACATGCAAATGCAAGTTTTTCTTTTCAGTTTCCTTAATGTTATGAATGCAGAAAAGAAACTAGGTGCACTAAATCAATAATTCAAATGCTTTTTACTTTTGAGAAATGAAGAATACAAACGACAATTTATCTTTTGAAGGAAAAACGAGGATTTCAACAACAATTTCTCCTATCAAGGAAATGAAGATTTTACGACAATTTCCTATTTCGAAAGCAAATGATTCTTAATGCGACCATAAAAATTACTTTGAAATCAACTTGTTAATGATAAAGTAAAACTTTTTTAAAACAACATTGAACAAATTTCCAGTCAAAGGAGAAGAAGTATATAGAGTCACTGGTCAATTAAGCATCAAACTTTTCAGAACACAACAGCAAACAAAACTGAAGCTAATTGCAAAGGAAAATTCAAGGGAATTTGGGCACTTTCAGGAGTCAATGCAGTCTCCAAGGGGAGACAGTGCTCTACAACACAGGCTAGGAAGGGAGACAGTGCCCTGCAAAGCACTGTGTCCAGTCTAAGGGTGCATTGGGCGCAGTATACAAAGAAAAATACTATTGTTTAACTCACTATCTTTACAAATTAAGCTCTAAAAAGGTTTAATATTTATGTGTAACAACTACTGGGTTGATAAAAAAAGAAAATTAGAGGCTTAAACACCTATAACTAAGAGAAATTCTCCCCAATGGAGTCGCCAATTTGTTGGGCCAAAATTGTGAATTACGGATAAATCACGCTTCCCTAGACAGGTGCTAGTCTAGAAAAGCAAGTGAAAGACTATACAACTATTTTTCCTAACTCAGAATAGATACACAGAGAGGATTGGAGGCTTACTTGTTCAGTCGCTTCCAAATGGCTCCTTCTGTCGCTTCCGCTGCAGCTTCAAATTCAAGCGGTTTGTGGGTTGAATGCTTCCTACAAGAAAGAACACTGAAACATCAGAAGATGCAATAATATAGATATCTATTCAAGCTAGTTAGCTAAATCAGTAAAGCATAAACCATACACATCAACTAAGATCTTGCAATATGGAAAATCAAAGCCAATACAGATGCATATATGGAAAAATAAGCAGTACCCTTTATTGATGATAGAATGAGAGGTTACAACCTAGTGATTGATTTGAAGTGGCCTTCCAGCAACGTTCTGAAACCTCATCACAGTATAAATCTTTCCAGCAGTAGCTACACAAATCTAGCTCTCAATTGAAAATTCTCTAGCATTTCTCTTCTCAAATTCTTCCTCTAAAGCACTTAGATCTGTGCTCAATTTATAGATGAACTGTAGGTTGTTTTGCAATCAATGACTTTCCAATAATAGGCAAGACATGTTTCCAGTCATGTAGATGTCAAATGGACACTTGCATTTGAAGCTTGACACATGTGAACTTTTCTAGAACAAAACCTTTGGCCAAGTAGAATGTATGGAGATTAAGACAATGAGAATTTACACTCCCAATGAAGCACGCACTGTGGATGTAAAATTAACAGACGACTGCCACATGTAGGGCTACACCATATACAATACTTAGGCCAGCGACTGCGCGTTGGTGAGCTCTCATATGCTATATAATAAGCTTCAAACCATGGAAACCTTTGCTTGATGAAAGTCTTGCTTGATTTGTCTTGTTTCTTGTCTTAGGGCATGTAGCAACTGAAATGATAGGGAATGATAGACCCTTGATCATTGTTCCTAGAGATGATGCCAAGTTAACCAGGTCATTGGGAATGGCACCCAAATTGACCTATAACACCACCACCAAGCTCTAGAGGGAGGATCCCAAGGATACAGAGGAGGGGGAGTGCCTCTTCCATTCGCAAATGTGGGTGAAGATTTCTCCACTGCAATTACTTGTCGATAGAAAAAGCCAAAAGAACTTCATTTCAGCAGAGTTCGTGAAGTGGCTCAGCCTACCGACCATAGCACACCCATAGTCATATACAATCAAGTGGCTTCACCCAGGGAGAGATCTTCGCGTCCGCCAGCAGTGCCGCCTTCCGTACAGCATCAAGCCATTCACGGATGAGGTTTTGTGTGATGTTTCTCCTATTGATGTAGCTAGTGTATTATTGGGCAAACCATACTTGTGGAGGCGACATGTTGTATATGATTCTAGGCCTCGTGATGTTATTATTACTTTGGGAAATAACTTGTACATGATACCGAAGGTAGTACCTCCTCCTGTCATCTCTTTGACTACTGCAAAACAACACATTAAGATTGTTTCCCAAACCAATAAATTTATTTTCCTTTCAAATCGCTCACAGTGAAAGAAGAATATTGTGGCTGCAACCTTGAAACAGGACTCCCCTGAACGGCTGCAGCACATGGAAAAAGTCATGGAGGAATATGAGGACATTTTCTCCTCACTCACAGAGGTTCCTCTACACTGTTAGGACAAGCACTCCATTGATCTGACCCCCGACGCACCGCCACCTGATGTTGCCATACCTCATGCGACTACACAGATAGAATCCACACATGTACTATTTGAGGTTGATAAAGAAACCAAATTTACTAAATGCATCTAGCATTTCCGCCTGCAGCTCTAAGACATCTTCGACAAATCTAATACCCAGTTCAACAGAATTTGCCTCATCTCATGGAGGATCTCAATGCAATGGGGACCATTTATTCCTAACGAGGGAGGAATGATCTAGGTGGATATTGGTGGCCACCCACCTATTCCATTTGGACCCCCACCATTAGTTCTTTCAGTTTTTCACTTTCAGCACAACTTACTATTTTTAGTAGGTTTTTGGGTCCCGAACTTCAAGAGTCGTTTTCGGTTTGTAATGATCCGCGTGGATATTTGTGTCCACCCACCTATTCCATTTGAAATGCCACCATCAATTCTTTTATTTTTTTAGTTTCAGTGCAACTTACTATTTTTAGCAGTTTTTCGGGTCCTGAACTTCCAAAGCCGTTTTGAGGCCCTAAACAACGTTTTTTGGGAAAACTGAGAGCAACATGGGTCCATGGATCAATATTTCTCACAAAAAAAAATTGTACTCCTTGGATATGTCTTTCTAACAAGGTATGGTGCGCGTCAAAGGGAAATCGTATGCCAAAGTTACGTCCCTGGTAAGTTGAAACACCAATTTACCCAAACAGGGCCCATAGTTTTGGCGTTTCATCCCCTAGGGTTAGGTTTTTGGACATTTAGAGTTTTCCATTGTTTCTCAATAATAAATAGGCCCTCGAGCCTCATTGTAACATATTTCATAGGTGTAGAAATTATATAACTAATGCATTATACATCCAAGATTATCTTGATCACACATTATTTGACTTCATGCATAATACAGAATCTCTTCTACCATTGATCATTACTTGCGGAAATTAAATCAATTGCATGCACACATTAAAACCATAAAAATTCACACATATGAACACAATGATTTATGGGAAATATTAAAGCTAAAAACCCCCAACTATCTGTATAATATATGTCATAGAGATCATGTAACAATCATCATACAAAGCTTCTCACAATCTCTCAGTACAATCTCCAATTGCTACACACTAATCAGGTCCGATCTAGCAAATCCCATGCACCGATCTCTGCCACCTGCTAGCCTGCCTCTACTGCACAATCCCTGTTGAATATGGGCTCTGAATGAACTCGAATCCACCTAGTTTGCACTGGGCAATCCTCATTGGCATCTCCATCAATGTGTGGTGCAAACTCATGCACCACTATGGTCACAACTAATATTCTACTTGCTCTTTCACCTACCTCTCCACTGGTCTCCACTAAAACTATCCATGCACTGTAGTTCACTGATGTATTCTTCAGTTGATTAATGAGTTCATATTTAGTTAATTAATTTATAATTAATCCACACCACTCTCACTAGTGTATCAATCATTTATACTAGATACAACTAGCTCAACTGTGTCTAACTGAGTAAACTGAACACAACTCCACCAACTACTTCTACAACTCCACAAAACTCTGTCACATGAGTTCTAACTGAAGTCTCCATGAAATAGCTCCACTTAACCCTCAGGAATAGCGTAATTCCTTACCATCGGCTCACCAGCCACCCTGTCTGTCTTGTAGCGCGAGTACTCGAGAGAATAGATAATGTTTATGGTCCAAATATTATTAAGAGCTAAAATATTCAACATATCTGTTCAGGCCCAGCAATCTAAAAAAATATATTCATCGATGTCTAAAAATAGAAGTCCATCTATTTTCCAACTTACGGCCAACCATCCCCTGAAATAACGTCACTGCAACTCATAGAATATGATGTTGTGTCTAAAAAGAACTTGCGCCCAAAATAACCCTGCGGGCCGCAGTAAGAGGCGACTCTTTTCACTAAGATCATCATCTTGTTGCGATCTCAACAAGAAAGGGATTATCCTTCACCCCGATCCTATCTCTATGGTATTCGAATTTGCTCCTGGTGTGCGCCTTCGTCGAAATATCAGCATCCTGATCTTTCGTAGGAATGTACTGAAGCAACATGATCTCCCACTGCACACAATCTGCGATGATGATGCCGGATGTCGATGTGTTTAGATCTGTCATGAAATCTTTGGATTAATCGAGAGTTTGATGCAACTCTAATTATCACAATATATCACAGTAGGATCTAAGTGTGAACCGAACAACCCGACCAGGATCTTCCTCATCTATATAGCCTACTTGTCATTCAGATACTTATTTGCCGTATGCCTCGACACTACTTCAGGCCAGAGTGCCACGCGTCCTTCCCCTCTCGCACAGCTGCCAAGCTCTCAATCGACCCGATACTGAAAATCCCTCCAGATGTGCTCTTTCTGTCTGTTGGGCTCCCTGCCCAATCTGCATCTGTGAAGCCATGCAGCCTCACCTCATCCGACTGTCTATACCATAATCCATATCCCGATGTGCCTCTGAGATATCTATATACATGCTTGACTGCCTTCCAAAATAGCTTGGTAGGCTTAACCATAGCTTGTGAAAGCTGGTTAACAGCGTAGCATATGTCAATTCGTGTATTGACTAGATACATAAGCGACCCCACCAACTGTCGGTAAATAGTGGAATCCACTACCTCTGCCAATGTAGCATTCTCTTTCCTCCAACCACCAGGAAGAGGAGTGTCGATAGGCTTGCAGCCTTGCATGTTTAACTTCTCTAGTATCTCCCGGGCATACTTGCCTTGAGACACAAACAATCATCACTGCGCTGCCAAATTTCCAATCCCAGGAAATAATGAAGGAGGCCCAAGTCCTTCATCTCAAACTCTTTTGCAAGATCAGCCTTGCATGAGAGTATCAATTGTTCATCACCCGTCAAAATCAAATCATCTACATAAAGTACAATGATCAGCAACTTACCCTCCACCACAATCTGGTATAGGTTAGGATCCACCTCACTCTTGGTGAATCCAAGACCGGTGAAATAACTGTCTATCTGTGTGTACCAAGCACGACGTGCTTGTTTCAACCCATACAACGCTCTTTTGAGCCTGCACACATGTGACTCGCTGCTGAAGATCTCGAAACCTTCAAGCTGCTCTATGTACACCTCCTCCTCAATGACTCTATTGAGGAATGCAGTCTTCACATACATCTGATGAATGTGCAATCCCATCTGCGCTGAGAGAGCTAGGATGCTCTGTATGGAAGAATACCTTGTGATAGGTGCAAAGGTTTCCTCATAGTCGATCCCCTCAATCTGTGAGAAGCCCCAAGCAAAAAATCTTGCCTTGTACTTCTCGACGCTCCCGTCATCTGCTTGCTTCACTTTGTAGATCCATCTCGAACCTACCACTGATTTCCCTTCCGGCCTTGGGACAATCTCCCATGCACTGTTTCTGATAATCGAATCATACTCTTCCACCATGGCATCTACCCATGCAGTGTCCTCCACAGCTTCCTCGAAAGAGGATGGTTCTGTCACAATACACTTGCTCATCAGAGCCATGTATCCAGTATATCGGTCAGGTGACTGTCTTTGTCTGCGCTATGATGTAGTTGCTCCTACAATCTTCTCTGCATCTTGATTCAGTCGCTCAGCTTCTGTAGTGCGCTTCTGCCCTCTGATGGTTGGCGCTGCATGAGTGGTTTCTTCCACTCCATGAAACTCCTCTTGTGGTTGATCCACATCCTGAGGCTCATCCTTAGGAACTAATATCTCCTCATCTGCATGCAAGTGTGGCTCCCTCTCAAGAGAACACTTCATGGCTTTCTCCTCATGAAATTTGATATCCCGTCGCACAACAGTCTTCCGACTGTCTGGAAAATACACACGATAGTTGTGGGGTGTATCAGTGTACCCCCCAAATATCCCAACCTCTGCGGTCAGCTCCAACTTCTTCCTAGCATCCTTCGTCACATGAATGTAAACAGGTGAGCCAAAAATCTTCAAATGAGAAATATCAGGCTTCTTACCAGAAAACACCTCCTCGGGTGTACTCATGCCAAGACCTCAGAGGACAACGAATTTCACATAAACCGCAAGTGTTGCATGCTTCACCCACAAGTGTATGGGAAGGCCCCGATCATGCAACATCGCCTGTGAAACACCCACGATCGTTCTGTTCTTCCGCTCAGTAACCCCATTCTGCTGTGGGTTATGAGGTGCTATGAGCTCTCTTCGAATTCCTTCTGCGCTGCAAAAGTCCTTGAATTCGCCAGAGATGAATTCACCACCATTGTCGCTCTTAAGAGCCTTCACCTGCTTCCCCGATTCTTTCTCCGCTGCCTTTTAAACTCACGGAACTTGAGAATGTCTTCGCTTTCTCTCCGTGCTGAAGATTGTGTTTAACACTTCCGAGAAAATTCATCAACAAATATCACATAATACCTGTGCTTTGCTATCGAAGCTACTGAGAAAGGTCCACACACGTTTGTGTGAATTCTCTCAAGGATCGTCGTGGCGCGAATATCCTTCTCGTGAAAGGTGGCTTTCAAAAATTTTCCCAAAGTACATCCCTTGCACTGATCTGACTGCTCAAGTGTACCTTTGGGAATCCCGATAGAAATCTACTGCAAAATTTTCAAAGCACCATGGTGAAGATGGCCCAATCTCCTATGCCATAGCTCGCCCTCATCCCGGCTCACCACTCCTTCCTTGCCTTCCATTTCTGCGCAACCATCTACCTGCAATTAATAAAGGTTCTTAACTCGAACCCCTATCCTCCGGGTTTCACCAGTTGCCTTACTGCGCAGGAAAGCCTTTCCCTCGCTAAAGACAACATCATATCCCTTGTCTTCCAACATCGCCATAGAGATAAGATTCTTCTTCAATCCTGGAACATGCATGACATCCTTCAAAATGAAAGGTTTTCCAGACTCCCTCTCAAAGGAAATGGTCCTGATACCAATCGCACTGTATCTACCATCATCGCCCATCTTGATGTGCACTCCAATATCCTTCTCATCCAGATCAGTAAACAAATATTTGTCTCCGGTCATATGGAAAGACGCACCACTGTCAAGAAACCACACTGAACCCATCACACTTGAGGCCAAGCATGCGATCAACGAAAAATCCAGCTCAAACTGCGAGGCTAAGACCTCTTCAGCTGGAGATCCAACAGCCTGCTTATTTTTCTTCTTCTGTGGACAATTAGTGGCGTAATGTCCGTGTTGGTGACAGTGAAAGCACTTCACCTTGGACATGTCCTGCTTCTTGCCTTTCGCACCAGATTGAGAAGTATTTTTCTTGCTCTTCCCCTTCCTTGCTTTGGCATCCAAAGCGCAATTTTCTTCATCTTCATTCTTCGATGAAGATCCGTCCCCGTACTCCGCCCCTATCTCCCTCTCGCACAAAGACCGACCAAAGTCGCTCCCATCCCGGCAATTTCTTCCTAAAACCATCGACAAAGTCCTCAGGAATGCCAACTCTTCTCGAAGCCCAAGGAAAGCTTTTTCGAAGCTCACTCAAGTCTCAAGTCCTCTTCATCTACAGTAACCCCCACACTTCCCAGCTCATCCTTGCACTGGAAAAACTTCGTGAGGTACTTGGGTATACTTTCACCCTTCTCCATTTTTATTTTCCTGAGTTTATCCTTGAGTGCCAACTTCCTCTGGTCGCTCTTGCTTTGGAACAAGTATGTCAAAGCTTTCCACATCAAGAATGGAGAAGCTTTACCATGAAGGCTGGACACTATGTGATCCTTCACACATTCCAATAGAATCCTTCGACATTTTTCTGTCTTCTTTTGCCATGCGTCAAGTGCGACAGCATCACTAGAAGCAGGTTTTGGAATTTCTGCATCTATGAACTCCTTCAACCCATTATCCTCCAGCACCACCTCCATCTTGTCCTTCCATGCAATATAATTTGAGCTAGCCTCAAGGGCATACTCCAATCACAATCTGTTGAAAGACATCTCAACTTCGACACCAAGAAAACACTGCTGCAAATTCGAATTCCACCAGCACAAAACTCAACTGCTTCAATGCTTTGCAATTGCTCCAATGATCAATATCGCTCTGATACCATGTAGAAATTATATAAATAATGCGTTATACATCCAAGATTCTCTTGATCACACACTATTTGACTTCATGCATAATACAGAATCTATTCTACCATTGATCATTACTTGCGGAAATTAAATCAATTGCAGGCAGACATTAAAACCATAAAAATTCACACATATGAACACAGTGATTTATGGGAAAGCTTAAAGTTGAAAACCCCCAACTATCTGTATAATATATGTCATAAAGATCATGTAACAATCATCGTACAAATATTCTCACAAGCTCTCAGTACAATCTCCAATCGCTACACACTAATCAGGTCCGATCTAGCAAATCCCATGCACCGATCTCTGCCACCTGCTAGCCTGCCTCTACTGCACAATCCCTGTTGAATATGGGCTCTGAATGAACTCAAATCCACCTGCCTTGCACTGCTCAATCCTCATTGGCATCTCCATTAATGTGTGGTGCAAACTCATGCACCACCATGGTCACAACTAATAGTCTACTTGCTTTTTCACCTACCTCTCCACTGGTCTCCACTGAAACTATCCATGCACTGTAGTTAACTGATGTATTCTTCAGTTGATTAATGAGTTAATATTTATTGAATTAATTTATAATTAATTCACACCACTCTCACTAGTGTATCAATCAGTTAGACTAGATACAACTAGCTCAACTATGTCTAACTGAGTTAAACTGAACACAACTCCACCAACTACTTCTACAACTCCACCAAACTCTGTCACATGAGTCAAAATTTTCACATGAGTCCTAACTGAGTCCTCCATGCAGTAGCTCCAATAAACCCTCATGAATAGCGTAATTCCTTCTGTCAGCTGTTGTGCCACATCTGTGCACTGAACTGAAGTGCTCCAAGAGAATAAGTTGTTGTTTAGAGTCTGATTATTATTAAGAGCTAATAATAATCGACATGCATCTATTTTTAGATTGACGATCTATAAATAGACTTCGCCCAATATTCTAAAAATAGAATTTCATCTATTTTTCCAACTTCATCAACCATCCACAAATAGCATCCTGCAACTTCTGAAATTTGATCACCATGTCTAAAAATAGACTTGCGCCAAAAATAGCATGCGGGCCCACTTAGTGAAGGCGACTCTTTTCACTAAGCTCATCATCTTGTTGAAATCTCAACAATAGGCATGTAGCCGCCACATCTCTTCTCAAAGATGAGCTAACATCGCCCTAGCTATTTTATTTCCATTATGACTGTAAGCATATTTTTGTTATTTGATATTAATGAAATGAAGCATTATTTCCATTGCATCTATGTGTTTATGTCTATTTACGTATTTTATTGCATTCCTTCATAAATCCGGATCAACAATAACAATAGGGGGCTACACTAACAATAACAATAAGGGGAATACACTAGTATTATGGGGACATAACATGCTCCTGTCCTTCTTAAAAAGTGTTGCCCTCAACTCTTGAGTAGTTCTGGATGCTTCTGTATAAAATTCTCATCCTACCATGTGAAATCTTCAGCAGGTAAGTTCTTCCACTTAATGAGATACTCTGAAATTAATCGATTCTGTAATTGTCGGGTTCTTGTTTATGTGACTGCTTCAGGCTCAAATATGATTTTTCCTTCTTCGTCAAGTTATGGAAACATTGTTTGAACTTGGATCTTGTCACAGATAACCTTCTTTAAGCATGAAACATGGAAAATTGGGTGTACTCGGGAAGATGCAAACTACTCCAATTTGTATGCCATAATGCCAATATTTTGAAACACCTTGTAGGGACCATAATACATGGGTGATCATTTATTATCCTTCTTAGTTTTCTTGAGGGAAATTTGTTTATATGGTTGTAGCCGTAAAAATACCCATTCACCTACGTCAAAAATTCTTTCACTGCAATGTTGATATGGTTATTTTTTCATTCGATTATGCGCTAGAGTGAGGCTACCCTTTAAGAGTTGGAGAACTTGTTGTTGATGCTTGATGTGATATTCCAATGCTTGAACCTTAGAATTTTATCTTAAACGTGAAGTGATGGATGGTGGATGATATCCATAAAATGCCATGTTATGCAACCAACTCACAAAATAGAAGAAAATATGGATCAACGACTTAAAAATTATCCTCTTCGAGGGTGAAACCTCCTTTACATTACATAAATGAACAATTCTTGGATGATACAAATGACAAGAACTCCTTTCTATATATAGGACTCTAAGGGGTCGCAATATAATCAGATCCTATGTAACAATAATAATGTAAGGGCACAACAATAACAATAGTGGGCTTCTATGTGGCAAAATAATAACAATACGGGGACTACATGGGCAAAACAATAACAATAAGGGGGTACGCTGACAATAAAAATAAGGGGATACACTAGTATTATAGGGAACTAACATGCCCTTCTTCTTCAAAAAAGTGTCTTCCTCAACGTTTGAGTAGGTATGTATGCTTCTATATAAAATTCTCATCCTCCCATGTGGAATCTTCAGCGGGTAAGTTCTTCCATTTGATGAGATACTCTGAATTGATCGATTTCGTAGTTGTCGAGTTCTTGTTTCCATGACTACTTCAGGCTCCAATATGATTTTTCTTTTCTTTTCAAGTTCTGGCAATATTGTTTGAATTGGGAGCTTGTCACCTATAACCTTCTTTAAGAATGAAACATGGAAAATTGGGTGCACTCGGGAAGATGTAGGAAGCTCCAATTTGTATGCCATAGTACTAATATTTTGCAGCACCCTATCAAGACCATAGCACTTTGGTGATAATTTATTATCCTTCTTAGCTTGCTTGAGGGACATTTGTTTGTATGGTTGTAGCCGTAAAAATACCCAGCCACCTACATTAAAACTTCTTTCGTTGTGATGTTGATCTGCCTATTGTTTCATTCGATTCTGCGCCAAGGTGAGGTTATCCTTTAAGAGTTGGATAACTTTTTGTTGATGCTCAATGTGATCTTCCACTACTTGAACCTTAGAATTTTATTTTAAATATGGTATGATGGACAGTGGATGATATCCATAAAGTGCCATAAATGGGTTCATTTTTTTTGTAGTATGGAAGGAACTATTATACCACAGTTTAGCTAGAGGTAACCACATGACCCATTGTGTTTGTTTATCATATACAAAGAAGCAAAGATATCCTTCCAAACATTTTTTCACTATCTCAGCTTTCCTATCAGATTGAGGATGATAAGATGAGTTATGAGCTAATTGAGTACCTAGACAAGAAAATTATTTCGTCCAAAAAATTCCAGTTAAAATGGGATCTCTGTCACTTACAATAATCTTTAGGTTTCCATGTAGCTTTTGAATTGTTTCCATAAATGCAGTAGCAACCATGTTGGATTTAAATTGATGAGATAATGCACAAAAGTGTGCATACTTGGTAAGTCTATCAACTACCACCATGATGAAACTCTTTCCTTCGGACTTAGGTAAACCTGTGATAAAATTCATTGAAACTTCCTCCCAACGTTGACTTGGAATGGCTAAAGGTTGTAACTGACCCAAGGTCTTAATTGTCTCCACTTTATTTTTTTGGAAAACCAAACATTCTGCCACAAACTTTTGAATATCAGATTTAAGGCCATCCCAAAAAAAATCCTTCTTGACCCCGTGGTAAGTTTTTAAAAATACTGAGTGCCCTCCTAAGGGAGAGGTGTGCAATACCAAAAGAATATTTTGTTTGATTTGGGAATTCTTACAAAGAAATAATGGATCTTTGTACCATAATGAATCATTTTTCTAGCTAAATGTATCATATGTATTGGGGTCTTGCTGCAACTTTTGAATGAGTGTCCACACTTCTTCGTCATTCTTCCATTCATCCATTGCTTTGGTTATCCAATCTGGTTGAATAATAGAAATGGCACAAAACAATGCTTACACATCCTCATCTTTTCTTGAGAGTGCATCTGCAACAACATTTTTCTTTCCTTTTTTGTAGATTATTTCAAATTCATAATGAAACATCTTTGTGACCCATTTTTCTGCTCTTCTAAAGATGATGTTTGTTCCAAAAAGTATTTAAGACTATCATGATTTTTTTTACCTTAAAGAGTCTTCCCATTAGGTAAGGTCGAGATTACTTTAGTGCATGTAGTATTGCCAACATTCCTTCTCATAAATAGGTTTGTGTAAATACTTTCCTTTGATTGGACGACTTTCAAAAACAATGGGTCTTCCTTCTTGCATTAAAACAACACCAATTCCATTTCATGATGCCATCACATTCCACAATAAAGGTTTTTGTGAAGTTTGGCGTAGCTAAGACCGATGCTTGGCACATTGCCTCTTTAATATTTTCAAAGGCCTTAGTTGCTTATGGAGTCCAAGAAAATGCATCTTTCTTCAGTAATGTTGTTAGAGGCTCTGTTATTCTCCCATAATTCTTAAAAAACTTGTGATAATACCCTATCAACCCGTTAAATCCTCGAATATGCTTTATGGTTGTGGGGATTTTCCATTCCTTAATGCCTTTAATTTATGAGGGTGTACCTTAACACCCTCATGAGATAAAATATAACCCAGATATTCCACATCCTGTACTCCAAAGAAACATTTGGAGGTTTTTGCATATAATTGTTTCTTCTCCAATAGTTTGAGCACCCTGTTAACATGTTGAACATGATCCTTCCAAGGCTTGTTGTAGATTATTATATCATCAAACAATACTAGCACAAATTTTCTAAGGAAGGGTTTGAAAATGGGATTCATCAAACCTTGAAATGTAGAAGATGCATTGGTAAGGCCAAATGGCATGACCAAAAATTCATAATGACCCTCATGAGTTCTGAATGTTGTTTTCAAAATGTCTTCAATCTTCATTCTAATTTGATGATATCCTAAACGAAGATCCAACTTGGTGAAGTAAATTTCTCAATGTAATTCATCCAACAACTCATCAATGACGGGAATGAGAAATTTATCTTTAATAGTGAGCTTGTTGAGCTCCCTATTATTCAGACACATGCGCCATGATCCATCCTTCCTATGCACCGCTACTACTGGAGCACAAAAATAACTTTTATACCAACCTCAAGCATTTCTGCAACCCTACTTTCAATTTCACTCTTTTGGGCATCTGGATATCTGCAAGGCTTGGTGTTTGGAGGAATACTTTCTGGAATCAAATGAATTGCACGATCATTATCACGAATAGGTGGGAGGCCTTTTGGAGTCTCAAATACCTCCTAATGATTTTCTAATACTTTTTGGAGATCTGGAGAAGTAGATGATTTCGATGTTGGAACCTCTAGTGAGCACAATTGTGCAATTATGCCTCGTTGTTCTTTCTTTAGAAGCTTTGTAATGCCATCAGAGCTTATTATATTTCCTAGTTTCCCTGTGATACCCCTTAATTCAACTTCCTTTCCTTCCCAAATACTTTTTAAGAAAAGTTCTTGAAAATTAAAAGTTATCGTACCCAAGGATTGTAAGCATTGGACTCCTAGTACAATATTAGCACCATCCATTGCAATGGAAAGAATTGGACTATTCAATACATATTCCCCCATGGTTAGCTTGTTATTACAACACTTTCCAAAGCAATTTATAGTTCCTCTATTTGCAACCATCACTTGACACTTTGGTGTTGAATATAGGAAGTAATTCTATTCCTTGGCTATCTTACAATGAATAAAATTATGGGTACTACACGAATCAATCAACAATATTACTTTTTTCTTCTTGATATGTCCTTCTATCTTGAGATTTTTAGGAGTCGTAATTCCTTCCAATGCATTACAAGATATGCTCGTATTCATTTCCTCTTTCTCTAGGGTTGGTTCCTAGTGTATATCCTATTTTTTTAACGTTCCTTGTTCTTTTTCTTCCTCCTCTTCATAATCTATGTAAAATAATTTCTTCTCAGCACACTTATGACTTTTAATGTATTTTTTATCACAAATAACAAAGCCCTTTTGATATTTTTTCTTCCAATTTTTGTCGTGTCAATGTTGTAGGTTGTGGATGGCTAGGAGAAACAACACCTCCATCTTTATAGTTGTGAGTGGTAGACTTCCTTGTTGCCATAATTTTTCTTTCAAATTTTCTTGCCACCCTGAATGCCTTCTCCAATGAATCAAGTTCCCAAAGGAGAACCTCATGTTGGATGTTATCCTTTAAAGTCCCTATGAAGACATCAATCCTATGTTCCTCTGGAATATCATTTACCCTTATATTCAAATTTTGGAAGTCCTCAATGTGTTTCGCCATTCAACCCTTTTGTTTTAGAATTATCAATTGGCTAAAGAAGGTGTTACTCTTTGTATCCTCATAATGTATTATCATTTACTCTGTAAAATTGACCAAGTGACAAGTGATTTATGAGAACAAATCCATCGATAACATACAAATTGATTGGGTTATAAATATAAATTTGCAATGTGTACCTTTTGTGTGTGTTGCACATTATGGATATCAAAATATTGCTCCATTTGTAGTATCCATGTTACTAGATCCTTTCCATAAAACTTCCTCATATCGATATTTGGAATATGGTGGTTCTTAAATCCAACGTTATATTCTATGAAATCATGATTAACTTTTCTTTTGCTCTCATCATGAGTTTCATCTACTACCTTTCCACCATTAGGAAGCATATATTGTAGCAACTTTGTCCAACCTTCCTTCAAACCTTACATGTCTACTTTTTAACCATCCTTCAAACCTTCCATGTATTCCTGTAATCCATTATTCAAATCATCCATCTTAGCTTCCATTTAATTTTTTGTTACTCTTTGCGAGAGTGAAATTTGTTGCATTTGGTCTCGTAATTTTGATATATCATGTTGAAATTCTTCCTCTTCATGCGCATAACAAAGATTTATGAGGGCTTAATGGGTGTGGTGTTCTTTTATTGGGAGATATTTTATAACCAAATACTAATATTTATGCTTCAATATGCCCTTGGAATCACTTCAAACCGATTTCTCAAACAAAAGTTATGCAATTTCAAAAAAATACACACCTTTTTCTTTCTTTTAGGAGCTCGGTATTGTAACAATTGTATCTTTGTAATTTCAGTTCTCCAAGGTTTGGAGTTTTAGAGTTACACCAATTCTCCCACAATGACCTGATTATGGACTGGTTCAGTAGAGTGAAGTTGTAAGGGATCCCACGTGTCACTGATTAAACATTCAGCCCTAAAATTGCTATAGGAAAAACTACAGTCCTTGCACTTTCGGCCATTTTTTACATAATTCAAATCCGATGCGTAAAACAAAAGTTATGATGATTTTCCCTAGATCATATAAAATTTGTACACGAGGTTCACCAATATTTCTTCTCCATGTGGTTGCAATTTCATCTTCTGAAACTTTGTAGAAAAAAAATTATAGTGAAAATTCCAAGATGACATGTTTAAAGAAGCGAAACCCTAGAATCCAAAGCTCTGATACCAAATGTTATGCAACCAGCTCACAAAATAGAAGAAAAGATAGATCAACGACTTAAAAATTATCCTCTTCGAGGGGGAAAACTCCTTTACATTACATAAATGAACATTTCTTGTATGATACAAATGACAAGAACTCCTTTCTATATATAGGATTCCAAGGGGTCACAATATAATCAGAGCCTGCATAAAAATAATGATGTGAGGGCACAAAAATAACAATAGTGGACTTTTATGGGACACAATAATAACAATATGGGGACTACATGGGCACAACAATAACAAAATGGGGTACACTAACAATAACAATAAGGGGCTACACTGGTATTATAGGGACCTAACATGCCATAAATGGGGTCATTTTTGTTGCAGTATGGTAGGAAGTGTTATACCACCATTCAGCTAGAGGTAACCACTTGACCCATTGTGTTTGTTTATCGAATACAAAGTAACGAAGATATCATTCCAAACTTTTGTTCACTATCTCATTTTTCCCATCATATTGAGGATGATGAGATGAGTTATGAGCTAATTGAGTACCAAGACAAGATAATAATTCCGTCCAAAAATTTCCAGTGAAAATGGGATCTCTCTCACTTACAATAATCTTTGGGATTCCATGTATCTTTTGAATTGTTTCCATAAATGCAGTAGAAATTGTACTGACTTTAAAAAAGGATGAGATAATGCACAAAAGTGTGCATACTTGGTAAGTCTATGAACTACCACCATGATGACACTCTTTCCTTCAGACTTGGGTCAACCTGTGATAAAATACATTGAGACCTCCTCCCGACGTTGACTTGGAATGGCTAAAGGTTGTAACAGGCCCAGGGTCTTAATTGTCTCAACTTTTTTTTATCGGAAAACCAAACGTTCTGCCACAAACTTATGAATATCAAATTTAAGGCCATCCCAAAAACATTTCTTCTTTACCATTTCGTAAGTTTTTAAAAATCTAGAGTGCCCTCCTAAGGGGGAGGTGTGCAATTCCAAAATAATATTTTGCTTGAGTTGAGAATTCTTACAAATATATAAGCGATATTTGTATCATAATGAATCATCTTTCCAGCTAAATTTCTCATATGTACTAGGATCTTCCTGCAAATTTTGAATGAGTGTCTACACCTCTTCTTCATTCTTCCATTCATCCCTTGCTTCGGTTATCCGATCAAATTGGATAATAGAAATGGCACAAAGAAATGCTTCCACATCCTCATCATTTCTCGAGAGTGCATCTACAACAACATTTTTCTTCCCTTTTTTGGAGATGATTTCAACGTCATAACCCAACATTTTTGTGACCCATTTTTGCTGCTCTTCTGAAGATAATCTTTGTTCCAAAAATTATTTAAGACTATCATTATCTTCTTTTACCTGTTTTTACCTTGAATCGTCTTCCCATTAAGTAAGGTCGCCATTGATTTAGTGGATGTAGTATTTCTAATATTTCCTTCTCATAAATAGGTTTGTGTAAATACTTTCCTTTGATTGGACGACTTTCAAAAGCAATGGCTCTTCCTTCTTGCATTAAGATGACACCAATTCCATTTCTTGAGGCAACACATTCCAAAATAAAGGTTTTTGTGAAGTCTGACATTACTGAGATCGATGCTTGACACGTTGCCTCTTTAATATGTTCAAAGGCCTTATTTGCTTTTGGAGTCCAAAATAATGCATATTTCTCCTGTAGCGTTGTTAGAGGTGATGCTATTCTCCCATAATTCTTAACAAACTTGCGATAATACCTAGTCAACCTGAGAAATCCTTGAGTATGCTTTATGGTTCTGGGGATTTCCTGTTCCTTAATGGCTTTAATTTTATTAAGGTCTACCTTAAAACCCTCATGAGATACAATATGACCCAAATATTCCACATCATGTAGTCCAAAGAAACATTTGGAGGTTTTCGCATATAATTGTTTCTCCTCCAATAGTTTGAGCACCTTGTCAACATTTTGAACAAAATCCTTCCAAGACTTATTGTAGATTAGTATATCATCAAAAAATAACGACACGCATTTTCTAAGGAAGGGTTTGAAAATGGAATTCATCGAACCTTGAAATGTGGAAGGTGCTTTAGTAAGGCCAAAAGGCATGACCAAAAATTCATAATGGCCCTCATGAGTTCTGAATGCTATTTTCAGAATGCATTTAGTCTTCATTCTAATTTGATGATATCATGAACAAAGATCCAACTTGGTGCAGTAAATTGCTCCATGTAATTCATCCAACAATGTCAGGAATAGGAAATTTATCTTTAATAGTGAGCTTCTTGAGATCACTATAATCCGAACACATATGCCATGATCCATTCTTCTTGTGCACCGATACTACTAGAGCACAGAAAGAACTTTGACTAGGTTGAATTATACCAGTTTCTAGCATTTCTGCAACCATACATTCAATTTCACTCTTTTGGGAATAAGGATATCTATAAGGTCTAATGTTTGGATGAACACTTCCTGGAATCAAATGATAACATGATCATGAATAGGTGGGAGGCATTTGGGAGTCTCAAATACCTTGGAATGATTGTCAAGACTTTTTGGAGATCTGGAGAAATAGACGATTTCAATGTTTGAACCTCTAGTGAGCATAATTGTGCAATTACGCCCCGTTATTTTTTCTTCAGAAGCTTTGTCATGCCATTAGAGATGATTATATTTCCTAGTTTCCCTGCGATACCCCTTAATTCAACTTCCTTTCCTTCCCAAAAAAAAAAATTAAGAAAAATTCTTGAAAATTAAAAGTTATTGTCCTCAAAGATTGTAACCATTGGACTCCTAGTGCAACATCAACACTACCCATTGGAATGGAAAGCATTGGAATATTCAATACATATTACCCCATGGTTATCTTGATATTATGGCACTTTCTAGAGCAATTTATATTTCCTCCATTTCCAACCATCACTTGACACTCTCGTGGTGGTTATAGGAAGCAATTCAATTCCTTGGTTATCTTACAATGAATAAAATTATGGGTGCTACCCGAATCAATCAACACTGTCACATTTTTCTTCTTTATATATCCTTCTATCTTGAGAGTTTGAGGACACTACAACGAAAGACCCTCTAGCGGAGGTTATAAAGAAGGTTTTTAGTTTTATAAAATTGGCCAAAATTGTGAAAGAAACATTTGCTTCAACATTTGTTTATGGTTACAGAGGTTTTGGCGGAGCTTTTAACGGAAATTCAACACAACTAAAAGAAAATGGGCGGCCGAAGGTTATTACGGATGTTTTTTTCATCGGTGCACTAGTCTGGCTTTAACGCACCGGTGCGTACATGTAGAAGGTGCCCCGGGGCGGTCGAAGGAGAATGCACCGAGCCATTAAGGTATAAAACCGCACCGGGTGTAGTGTTGGTGATACAACGCATGGGGTCGTTCTAATTGATCTTGGGATTTGTGTGGTGCCCATAGGACGTATCATTTCATCAGTGCCTAGATATATAGAAACGCATTGGTGCGCAGTATCACAGAAAGGCACCGAGATTTATAATTGGTATCGGTATTCGTGTGGTGCCCATAGGTTGTACAAATGCACCAGTGCTTATAGACACATAAACTCCCTGGTGCGCAGCATCACACAAATGCACCGAGATTTATAATTGGTATCGGTATTCGTGCGGTGCCCATAGATCGTACAATGGCACCAGTGCGTATAGACACATAAACACACTGATGTGTCGTACCGCACAAACGCACCAATATTTTTAATTGGTTTTGGTGCTTGTTCAGTGTTCATGGGTCGTAGAAACGCACCGATACTAACACGCACCGGTTTTCATTTTGTATTTTTTAGAAACATCGACCTGTGACAATGCAATCATTGTGATTGTTTTAAATTCATTATTCATCAAAAGTCGACACATCTTATTACAATATTCATATTAATTAAAATTTTATTAATGCATTTAAATGTGATGTTCGGATTAATTTGTTATATCATATCATAATTATTGTGGCTTTTTAAAATTCATTATTCATCAAAAGTCAACACATATATATCTTATAACAATATTCATATGAATTAAATTTTTATTAGTGCATTTGAGAACGACAATGAAGAACACAATAGCGACAATGGAGAATGCAATAGAATAAATTAAAACATATTTTATGATATATAATATATATGAATAAGACAATCTTTATCATACAAAACGGGACAATTATTGGTATCCCTTTGTCTTTCAATTGGGACACTATGTCCATTACATTAAGCAAAATGTCTGATTTCACAGACATATTTAAAAAAATACAACGCCTTGCTTTGATATCCAAACATAGTGATCATCATTCTTCGCTTGAATTGTTGTCACTGCAAGAGCTACTTCCATGACTTGGGTTATTTTCAGGAATGTTTTGTTCACTGTGTTGATCATTTTCTTCTTCTTCACCTTCCATCTACAAACATAAAAATAAATTGAAATGAGTGTATATATATTGGTGAAAATAATGAAAATTGCAATATTAAATAATATACATCAAAGTAAATCGAAAAGAAAAATGATGTACCATAGCAACAATTGACTCATAAACTATACACATTCTTTCAAAACCATGTACCATGCCATCTTTCAAAATTTCATCTGTTGGCGTAGTTCCATACTTTGTTTCCTGCGAGTTTTATACCCCATAAGAAATCATATATTTAATATAAAAGATGTTTTTGTTCTATTAATTATAGACGGAGCTAAGTAAAACAAGATTGATAGATGCTCACAAATTCCACAATTAATTTATGATATTCCAACATATACACACAACCCATATTTAACCCAATTTCAATCAATTCGTCTGATGGTTCTTCTTTGTATGTTAGCACCTGTTTGAAGACATTCAATGATGATTTTTGTAAAACAACTTAAAAAATACAAAAATGAAATCTAGTTAAGTTGTTATAAGGAAGAAACAATTACTCGCAAACTTAGATATCAACCATTTTCTTCCTTGTCATCATGTTTTATGTGCTGAATGGGTTCCATTTTCTTTTATTTTCTGTAAGAAAATTCTTGAGAATTAATATTTAATGCTAAATTGTTTATTTATTGTACCTAATGATCGAAAAATTCAATGATTACATATTACATTTGAAGCATGTTGTTGTTGAGATGGCTCCTCCTGCGATGAAATTTTGTCCATTTCTTTGACCATCTCCTTGTACACCTTTTTGGACATTCCTACCGGCATATTTCTGATATCAGCTCATTCATCTTTTGAGATTTTCATAATCTTCCTGAAATTGTAACATGACAATAAAATATTTAATTTTTATATTGATATCTGAAAAGTAAATATAACAAAAGTGATATTTATAAATAATTCTAGACAAACATTTCAAGGAATATTAATTTTTCATTCCTTCTTTTTTGTTGTTGTATTTTTTTGCTATTAAAATTCTGACATGTCTTGACCAATTCTCTGGAAACTCTTCCTATAGTTTAGATAAAATTTGGTTCTTGAAATCATTGGATTGATTTTTGTATTATTAGTGGAAAGAACGTCTATACATTCGTTCCACTAGATCCCTAAAACTTTTGTAAAAGTTTTTCCCCCTTTCGTTAACTTTCAGCACCACTCCAGATGAGTTAAGGAGCAATTCATTTTCATTTGCATGTTCTATTTTTTTCTTTTCTTAGAAAAACATTCCTTTTATGAGTTGTTGGTCCCTGTAGAACATTAAACAGATGTGAATTACTAGATTGTTTGACACATGTTGTCTAAAAAGTTTAAGTATATTATTAATGATAATTAAAAAAAGAAACTCATATTGGATCGATAGTATTTTTTCATTCACCTGATTCATCCTTTTGCAATTTTTCCATCAAGATTTTACGTTCTTTTCGTCCTAGATCAAAAATAATCTTATTGAGCTTCATCATTTTGTGGCTCTGCATGATACACAGTAAACAATACATATTAGTTAAACTTACATATAGTTCAAAAATAATATTTTTTATAAAGAATTTACAAAGGACTTGCCTTTTTTTCTTTTCTTGATGTGTTATAAGTATTTTTGTTACTTGATCTCTTGTCAGTCATTTCTTTATCAATCTGAAACTTGTACCATATCATTCATTAATATTTTTATAAATAAATTGTCAACTTTTCAGGTAAAAAATAAATCTCAAAACACCGGTGCACCTTTCTTGATCTACACACCACCGCCAGTGTGTGGGGGTATTACCAACGCACCGCAAAACAGTATAATAGACTGTACGGTGCGTGGGGTATTATAAACACACTGCAGAAATAGTGTAACAGACCGTATGGTGCTATCCTTGTAACATGAAGCACTGGTGCCCTATTTCAGATGTGGCGCACTGATTATCAAAAAATAAAAAATAAAAATAAAATAAAAAATAAAAAAAAAAATTATTATTACATTAATTGCGCTGTGCGCTTTATAATACAACGCACCGGTGCCTAGGTTACGCAGGGCACACCGATTAAAAATAAATAAATAAATAAAAAATAAAAAATAAATAAAAATCCATTTTTTCCAAATATTCACGCAATGGCCGAATGGATTGGGATCCAACCATACAAGTCGTCTCGTGGGTTGGATGTCAATCTAAAATGAAAAGCCGTAATTCTAAAATCACAGAAACAGGGAGAAGAAAAGGCAAAAACAAAAAAAAAAAGGTATTAAAAAAAAAAAAAAAAAAAAAAAGTAATAATGAAATGGTTTGAAAAGTGTTTAGTATTTAAAGAATTATTTTATGAAATTAGATTTTCGAAAATATTTTGCCACCCATTTTTTAATTTGCCGTTTTTTTTTTCACTTAAAGAAAATAGAGTTGCGTTTTTTTATTTGCGTTTATTCGTCACCAGTGCGTCACTTAATATAACCACACTGGTGTGCCTTTTTGTAACACCGGTGTGGTTATACGTACAGTAGCACCGATTTGCAGTTAAGGCACCGAAATTACTTTTAGGTGTGTACACCAAAATTTAGTGAACTCCAACCATAGAAATTGAGAATTAGAATTTTGATTATTCTTGAGAATTAGAATTAGAATTAAAATTGAGAATTGGAGTTAGATAAATTCTTGATGGAAATAACTATTCTTCCAATGCATTTTGTTTATTGCAAGAGGTCCCCACTGATTATATGGAAAGAATGCAATGTAGGGCATGTGAAGATGTAATACTACAGGGCCCAAGTGGGCAATTGTGGCATGTGAACCTGTTATAATTGGCACTTAACTATTTGCAACCAATATGTTTTAGAATATAATCTGCAGATAAACAGATGGTCTGACAACAATTAGTACATATAATCTGCAGAAGGGTAATGTTCTGGGAGAAATGACAACGAGTCCTTCATTCTGCATTTGTTAGTAGAAGAAGACCGATTTTTGACTAGACGATACAGTTATTACATGTGGAGGCAATGGTTTCCCATAGAAAATGAGTTTGGGGTTGAGCAGAGGAAAGACATTCCAAAATAGGCTATTACATTAGTTTTTCCAATGGGAAACCGATTTGCCGGTGGAAATATGATAGCTGCAGGTATCTATGCTTTTCTTCCCACAAAAATGGTCATTGGATTTCCATTTATAGTACAAGCAGACTTTTTACTGGTTTCATCAACAGGACCACAACTCAGACAAGTTAGAGATGCCATTCAGGTTCAACTGAAAGCTGAAGATGTGATTTTATGCGACGCCAGCTTTGCCGATAAAAGTTTATGTAAGCCAACCGAAGCTCAGAAAATACTCCCAGCTACTTTTAAATGCATTATGTAGATTCTTTCCCTTCATGGGACCTACCAGCCCGATCAACAACGTCAATCGATCTTTCTCTGTTGTCCTTAAGGGAATGAGAATCCTTCCCTTCATGGTGCCTCTTGGCTTTATCAACTGCCTCGATTGATCTTTCTCTGCTATCAACTCTGCTCTCCATTTCACCATCATGGGACCTCTTAACCCTATCGCCGACCTTAACCAAATGCTCTCTGCTGGTCTTAACCTGTACTCCTTTTGTACTCTGTCGAGCTCTATAGCCGTCTGCATCCCTGTAAGCGTCTTTATTCGTCTTTCTGTTTGAATAACTCATTTTCTCTGCTATAAACTTCTCAACCGAAATTCGAACTCTCGTCTTTTCAAACCCTCATCTCCTCAGAAAAATTCTTGCCCGCGATTTGAACCCTTCACTGCTCCAATACCGCACTTTACAGAATAACCATGTTCCGATGCACGCTATTTTATAGGCACACCAGGGTGGTTTGTAAGATCGAGGTTTTTGTTTTGGCGCGGTGTTTTATGACGCACAGGTGCGGAAGCATTCTGAAGCATTAGTGCGTCTGAGTAATAAGACGCACCGGTGCGTGTTATGATGATAAGTGCACCGGACTGTGTAAAGTTTTTTTTTTGTATGTAAGATCATAATTAAATAATGAAAATTATAAAGTACATGAATTTATTTGCATTATTTTCTAAACTTTATTATGTTACAAAAATTCATATTATTCTAGATTTATTATTTTACAATTATTTACAAATTTACAAATTTAAATATTTTAATAAAATCATTTCACATTAACACAATTAAAATTTTACAAATATTTTACATACAATTACAATTACAATTAAAATTTTACAATTTCACATACAATTACGATTAAAATTACAATTACAATTTTAATTTTACATACATTTACATTTACAATTACAATCATTTTTCACAGTAATACAACTAAAATTTTACAAATATTTTACATACAATTAGGATGAGAATTAGAATTAAATTTACAATTACAATTACAATTTTACAAATATTTTACATACAATTACAATTAAAATTACAAATATAAATACAATTAAAATTTTAGAATTTTACATACAATTACAATTCTAGAATTTGTTATATATACAATTGCAATTACAACCATTTCACAATAAATTAAATATTACAATTACAATTAAAATTTTACATTAAATATTTTACACACAATTACAGTTAAAATTACAATTACAATTTTACAATTTCACATACAATTACGATTAGAATTACAATTACTATTTTAATTTTACATACAATTAAAATTTTACAATTACAATCATTTCATAGTAATACAATTAAATTTTTACAAATATTTTACATACAATTAGAATTAGAATTAGAATTACATTTACAATTACAATTACAATTTTACAAATATTTTACATAGAATTACAATTACAAATACAATTACAATTTTAAAATTTTACATACAATTAGAATTACAATTACAATTTTATAATTTGTCATATATACAATTACAATTAAAATTACAATTACAATTATTTCACAATAAATTAAATATTACAATTACAATTAAAATTTTACATTAAATATTTTACATACAATTACAATTAAAATTACAATTACATATACAAATACAATTTTACATATAATTAAAATTTCAATTTCAATTACAATCACGACACAATATTTAATAAATATCATGGTCATTTAATATTAAATTAATTAATAAACATCACGATCATGATAACCATCGTACAAACATCATATTCGACTAAAAAACACATTCAAACATCAAATTAACATTATATACTAACAACATCTCAACACAAACATCAAATATACATCTCATGTCAAATAACTCATGCTATCACATACACATCTATCTTCAAGCTAAACATTAAATAAACATATCTAACATGACCTAACAATATACACATCATGATGATCACCAACATGTAAATTAAGTACAACTGTAACATGGACATAAAATACATGGACTATATATATATATATATATATATATATATATATATATATATATATATATATATATATATATATAACAATAAAAGAAAGAATCGTAATAATGTCATGGATCAATCGGTGGTAGTACAACATCAATAGCAAGATTAGTAGAGGTCTCCATTGGGCCAATGATGCACTTTCTATCATTGATGGCTCAGTCTGCTATGATCATGACTAGTGGCTGCAGGATGGATCAACTGCATAGTACAACATCAATATACAAAGATTAGTGGAGTGTGTTGCAAGCCTTCACTGCCACGGGTGTACTTTCGACACTCGATGGTCCAGCCTGCTCATGATCATGACTAGTACTGATGGATGTTGCAAGCTGCTGACTAGACGTGGCCGATGGTCCAGCCTCATGTCCATGATGACTTCTAGATGCTAGTGGAGCCTCATGCTCATCAGGCGCAACGTGAGGTGAATGATCATGAGATGAGTCGCTGCTCACGGACTGTCCATCACATGCTATGGCTCGAGCACGCCTATAACGTGCAACAGTCCTCCTCAGTGGCGTAACAACTGTCATAGCTCCTACGACATGCCGCATCAGGTTGTACATGTCACGCGGCATGCCTCTCCACATCCGTACTAGCCTATCATCGGCCTGTATATCTCTGTAATGAGCGAGCATGATACCCGCCTCAACAATCAACACACTGAGTTGGTCACCCAACTCCATCCTATATCTAGTATCAGGTCGACCGTGCCTAGCAAAAGGCGGTACCGGCGCACCAACAGGAGCATGTCTTTCTGCACCGACCTCCTGATCATGATCCTCGACATCTTCCATGTCCTGATCATCATCAGGATCCACACTTGGATCATGTGGTGGTTCTGGCATCTCCTCGCCATCAAAAGAACTAATGTCTACATTATATATATAAATACACAACAATAATTAGACAATTTAATAAAAACAAGTTAAAGAACATGTTAGAATAAATATAAATAAAACAGTAATATTACCTCTATCATCTGGTGGCTCATCATCTATGAAGAGGATGTTTGCACACCCTCGCCAATCCAGTCTAGCATAAGTATAGGGGACCATAATGAAGGGATGCAGCTCAACAACACTGGCTAGTAAGTCCAGTGCATCATGTGATATCCTAGTTGGAAACATAGTCTCTCCCCTCTTGGGCATCATCTGCCCCCACATGTGCATTCAGGCCTCCAACATCGGCCTACAACGTTGCCGAACAAAAACAGGCCTCATCTCTGGAAACCTCTCAAAAAATAAACAAAAAATCTCTGAAGCAAAAGGGAAGTTGACCTTCTCTTGTGCATGAGCATGACATCTATCTAAGGTCGTACAAAACTGCAGCAAAAAAATGGCAAACCACCTGACAAGTCGTGGCTCTTGTACTAAAGAATCAACATAATATAGAAGTGGGAAACTAATGTGTTGCCCGTCACTGGTGTTGTGTGAAATGGTAGAAATGAGAAGTGAGAGGCACTGCATGTCCTATCTGCCAAATGCACCAATACGTAGCTGACCTCCAGGGACCTGAAACTCTGAAGGAGATAGTACATCTTCTCCAATGTATCTCTTGGAGTAAACTAACTGACTCCCTACTACACAACCAGCTGGAACCTCTGGGAATGAGAGAAAATCCACCCCTCTCCTCGATATCCCTGTAATGAAATAAATATCCTCCTCAGTGGGTGTGTACCACTGGTCAGGACCAACCTATAAATCCTGTTGGTGGGCATTCCACCTGCGGATAATATGTCTCAAAAAGACACTATGGGCCTTTAGGGACGTAGCCTTCTCATGGAACTTGAGGAGGCCTACCTGCCTAAGGAGCCCCTGGGTATCTGCTGTAATAGGGTGAGGGTACGCATATCTCTCCCTCTCTCGTGCCTCTCACTGGCGAAGCATGTCATACTGCTCCACCTCTTGTTGTTGTTGTTGTTCCTCCTCTTCTCTGTGAATCATTGACATATTAAATAATTTTTTTATTAAATCAAACATGTATTTAGGAATATACATATATAAAAAATTTTGGAAAAAAAAAAAACAGACCAGTCGGTGCGCCACAAAAACAGTCATGCACCGGTTACAGTGCGGCTTTTGTTTGTAGAGCACCGGAGTTGGTGCCCCAGATGACATAAAACACACTGTATGCGATGCACCGGAAAGTTTTTCAAGCCCCATTGACTATATATGGTGTCAGAAGAGCAGTGCGCTGACTAAAATATACACCCTGGCGCATATAGTCGTGTCAGTGCACTAACTTCCTGACAAATAAAATATTCAACGGTGCGGTATTTTACCCGGCTGCACCGTTGACCCTGTCGGAATGTCGAATGCGATGCGCTAACAGTGATCGGGGAAGATATATCCGTCAACGCACCGCGTTGCTATTCCCATGGTTAACAGTGTGCCCCGCTAAATGATTGCACCGCAAATTTTTTTTAATTTTAAAATAATGCAGGGCGCCTTTCGATACCGCCCCGGACACGGTGTGGATACCGTTAGCACCAGTTGCGGTGCGTCCTGTAAATTTTACAGGCAGCACCGCTTTCCGGTGCGAGTCGAACGGCTCACGTGCACCGCGCGACTAAAAAATAAAAAATAAAAAAATTAATGGTTAATTTTAAGGTTATTTCAAATTCTAATCCGCTAGAAAGCTTAATTATGGAAAAACTAGAAAAGTACCTGTACATTTCGCCGTCGAATAGGCATATTGGCTATAGAATTTGCAAAAGAAAAATTTCCCACCATTTTTCAAAATGAAAGCTGGATATTGGTGGCCAATGCACAGCAACAGTGCGTGCAATGGGTACAATGGGAGCACTGTTGTCATGGCGGCTCAGAGAAGGAGAAATTGCACCGGTGCTTGAGAGCTCTGGAGTACTGAGAAAAGTGAAAAATGTGTTTTTTTGGTTGTAATTCTTTTTTTACTTAACCATGTTTTGCTGCACAGGGTTTTATAGGCGCACCGGTGCGGTTGCTTAAGACCGCACCAGGCGTTTTAGATTTGGCGCGTTGTTTTATGATGCACCGGGGCGGTTACTTAACACCGCACCGGGCTGTTTCAGTTTTGGTGCTGTGT
The DNA here is from genome assembly GCA_034641835.2 of Pinus albicaulis. Classification (NCBI taxonomy): domain Eukaryota; kingdom Viridiplantae; phylum Streptophyta; class Pinopsida; order Pinales; family Pinaceae; genus Pinus; species Pinus albicaulis. The sequence goes on along the minus strand of CM076576.1, from coordinate 297,094,906 downwards.
TTTATGATGCACCGAGGCAGAATAGTCATGAAGCACCGGTGCTTTACAGTAATAGGACGCACCGGGCGTGTGTGTACAGAGCGCACGGTGTCCGGTGTGCCAATGTTTTGTGCGACCGGTGATTTCTCTTGTAGAGCGCACCGGTGATTGAGAGCAGAAAAGTGAAAAATGCGATTTTTTGGCCGTAAATTTTTTTTTTATTTAATCCTTTTTCGGTGCGCATATTTTATAGGCGCATCGGTGCTGTTTAATACGAACGCACTGGTTCACTTCTGTTTTGGCGCGGTGTTTTATGATGCACTGGTGCGGTTTATGTTTTGGCGCAGTGTTTGATGTTGTGCTGGTGCGGAAGAGTTGTGAAGCACCGATGCATTATAGTAATAAGACGCACTGGGCGGGTGTGTATGGAACGCACGATGTTCAATGTGCCAATTTTTTGTGGGCACCGGTGCTTTCGCTTGTAGAGCGCACCGGTAATTAAGAGCTCTAGAGCACTGAAAAAGGTGAAAAATCCAGTTTTTTTGCCGTAATTTTTTTTATTTAACCCTTTTCCGGTGTGCGTGGTTTATAGGTGCATCGATGCTATTTCTTACGAACACACTGGTCGATTTGTGTTTTGGCACGTTCTTTTATGATGCACCGGTGTGGTTTCTTAATACCACACTGGGTGGTTTCAGTTTTGGTGCGGTGTTTTATGATGCATCGGCGCGGAAGAGTTGTGAAGCACCGGTGCTCTACAGTAATACGACGCACTGGGCGGGTGTGTATGGAGCGTACAAGGTCTGATGTGCCAATTTTTTATGTGCACCGGTGCTTTCTCTTGTAAGGAGCACCGGTGCGATGTTGAATGATAAGTGCACCGAATGGAAAACATCCGCAAAACCCTCCGCCTGCCAACCTCCTCTAGTAACCTCCGCTAGAAACGAATGTATAGCATATTTTTATAAGGGGTTCCTCAAAAACATCTGCTAGAGGGTCTTTTCCTTGTAGTGGGAGTGGTAATTCCTGCTAATGCATTACAAGATATGGTCAAATTCATTTCTTCTTTCTCTAGGGTTGGTTCTTGGTGTATATACTCCTCTTCTGATGTTTCTTGTTCCTTTTCATCCTCCTCTTCACAATCTATGTAGGATAATTTCTTCTTAGCACACTTATGACCTTTAGTGTATTTGCTATCACAATTGTAACAAAGCCATTTTGCTCTTTTTTCCTCCAATTGTTGTGGCGTCAACCTTATAGGTTGCTAAAGGCTAGGAGAAACAACACTTCCATCTTTGTAGTTGTGAGTGGTAGACTTCCTTGTTGCCATAATTTTTCTTTCAACTTTTCTTGCCACCCTGAATGCCTTCTCCAATGAATCAAGTTCCCATAAGCGAACCTCATGTTGGATGTCATCCTTCAAAGTCCATATGAAGACATAAATCCTATGCTCCTCTAGAATATTAACTACCCTATTATTCAATTTTTTGAATTCCTCAATGTGCTCTACCATTGAACCCTTTTGTTTGAGATTTATCAATTGGCTAAAAAAGGTGTTGCTCTTTGTATCCTCATAATGTGTTATCATTTCCTTCGTAAAAATTGACCAAGTGACAAGTGATTTACGAGAACAAATTCATCGATACCATACAAAATGATTGGGTTCTAAATATAAAGTTGTAATGCATACCTTTTCTGTGTGTTGCACATCATGGAGATCAAAATAGTGCTCCATTTGTAGTATCCATGTTACTGGATCCTTGCCATAAAAATCCCTCATATCGATCTTTGGAATGTGGTGGGTCTTAAACCCAACATTGGAGTCTCTGAAATCATAATTCATATTCATTTTTTCCTCATCATGATTTTCATGGATTATCTTGTCACCATTGGGAAGCCTTTCTTGCAACAACTTTGTCAATCCTTCCATCTTGACATTCATCATTGCTTCCATATCTGCTTTTAAACCATCCTTCAAATATTCCATGTCTTCTTTTAAACCATCCTTCAAAACTTCCATGTCCTTTTTTAAGCCATACATGTCCCCTTTTCGTTCATATTTGGTTGCTCTTTGTGAGAGAGAAATTGTAACAACCCTGGTGAAAATTCCATGTAATAATGCTAAGATAATAACCACAGTTGATGGGACACGTATTCCAAGTTGAATGTTCGAAAAAACATCCTAGTGCAAGTGTTCACATTTTTTATTATGGCTAAGTAAATTGGCAAAGGTTATGGATGAGGCATTAAAGAGGCAAAAAGTATTTTTGACATATTTATTTATGAAAATAATGGAAATTAAGAGAAAAGGGAGGTAAAAGGTCACAAGTTGCATGTGAGGAGGAAAATGAAGAAAATAGATGCCTCCTCTATAAAAAGGCTTCTGAGGATTAGTTGGTTCCTTTTTCTCAGTGCATTTTTGGAGCTCTCCCATTATTCTCTCTCTCTCATACTCTTGTATACTTAGAGTTTTCTTGGAGCACTCTTGGAGGGTGTGGGTACTTGGTGATTTGTAGCAAGAAGGCGTAGGAAGAGTAGGAAAGTGCAAGTGGACATTGGGATAAACAGCTACAACAGGATTTGATTGCAGGTACTGAGTTGCATGTATGTTTTCCTCACTAGTTTTGACATGCATGGGTATGCATGTGGATTTTCCTAGCCTTTCCATTTCCTGGATAGCCATGGTGTTGTGGGTTTATTCCATTGATTGTTTCTGGTTGGTTCTCATGATTCCTTTAGTTGTTGGGTTGAGTTATTAGTTCCTAGAGCCTTGGTTGGACAAATGCTCTGGAGCTCGGTGGACAACTGTTGGGTTGAGTTACTAGTCCTGAAGACTTGGTTGGACAAATTCGTTGGAGCCCTAGGTGGGTTGATTTACTACTCGTTGAGCCTTGGTTGGACAAATTCTCTAGAGCTCGGAAACAACTGGGGTTGAGTTACTAGTCCTGGAGCCTTGGTTGGAACAAACACTCTGGAGCCCTAGAGCAGCTTGGATAGAGACCAGTCTGTGATGGTTGTAATGTTCGGCCGTAATGTGGAATCACTAGTTGAGGGTTGAGGTAGTTTGACCTTTTGAAGCCCTGGATTGATTGTGATTGATGTGTTTGATGAGATCCCACATTCATGCTTGTATTTTGGTACGAGGGTGATTGGGTAAAGTGAGACTTGGCTCAGCCAATCTATGGTCAAGTGGAACATGGAAGTCCCATCTCCGACTGGTTTTTACATTCAGTAATGAAGAGCTCATTCCTCTGGTATTTGGTATGCAGATGTATTAGTTTATGTATGGATTTATTTGTTGTTGTATCCATTGTATTTATGTTGTTATTGTGTTGGTTATAAGCATGTATTCGATCAGTGATGGTGTATGGCTCTATCAATGTTTTTACATGTAAGTGAATACACAATGTATCTACGGTCAAACAGATTGTATTGTAGCTTATGATGTAGGGGAGAAATGCTTCTTAGTGATTCTCAGAGAAGTAAGAGACCCCTTTGTTTAAATTTTTTGTTTATTCCTGTAGATGCAATGTTTGTGACATGTTTGACAAAATCCTTGTCATTGCCGGGAAGGGTCTAGATGAGTTCCTAATGATGTGATTTCTTATGTACCTTTGTTTTAATGTTATTCATCATCTCCTATAGTTTTATGAAGTTCTTAGTAGTGACCTGGGCATTGGGGCTAAAAAGGTGGCACAAATCATGGAGTTGCAGGCACATAACTAACCAAACCAGGCCCTGGCCGCTACCTTGCCTTGGCATGCCTGCGGCTGAGACTTAAAATGGTCCAAAAGTCACTCTCCCTCGAGGTTTAAGGGTCTAGGAGGTTGAGATACCACATGGGGATGTTTTTTTATGCCGTGTAAGGTGTGTTTGTCTTGTTTCCATTAGTTCCACTTCTTTAAGGTCATCTAGGAGGTTGAATCTCAAATTAGTAGCCTCTCGTAGCATGTTTACCCCAGTTGACCTATTACTTGGGTAAATGTGAGAAGAGTGTGTTATATGAATTTGTTGCATTAGTCTCGTAATTTTGATATATCATGTTGAAACTTCCTCTTCGTGATTCATAATAGAGCTTTCCGAGGGCTTAATGGGTGTATAATTTTTTTTTTTGGGAGGCATTTTAGAACCAAATACCGATATATATGCTTCAATATTCCCTTTGAATCACTTAAAGTTGATTTTTCAAACAAAATTTATGCAAAATTTTAAAAAATACACACATTTTTTCTTGTGTTTTAGGAGCTTGATATTGAAGTTGTTGTATCTCTATAATTTTGGATCTCCATGTTCTAAAATTCCACCCTGTAGTAGCACTCTGAGTCTTCTTTTCAACCCCACAAATTAGACCAAGATTGGATTCTTCAAGAAAGAATTATTCCAAATCTCCCATGATGACCTGATTATAGACCGGTTCAGTACAACAAACTTGTACGAAGTTCTACGTGTCACTGATTTGACCTTCGGCCCTAAAAATGATACCAAAAAAACTACACTCTGTAGAAATTATACAACAAGCATGTATATCATGGATTCAATCTGATCTAACAATGTGCTAAAGCTAGATATTGAATCACTTCTACAAATCAATTGTGGAATTAAAAACACAATCGCCAATCACATGAAGCAAGGAAGAATCAATCAAACCACAACACAGATAATTTCCCGGGGAAAGCTTGCTGCTCAAAACCCCACTATCTTCTATTGTATATTCAACATGGATACCTGAAACAATTACATACAACTCTTCTCACAAGAGCCCTCATGTACTCAAATAACTGTCTCACACTGTCCTTGATAAAACTGACCAATACTTAGCCAATTTTCTGCCTCGTGACGGCCTCCCTTGCTTGCGCAATTCATGTGGAATGCAATCTCTATTCCATAGGAAATTTGGCCTTCCTTGACTATGCAAGTATCATGGGCAATCCAATGGGTGTTTGGTTGCATGGGTGCAACCCAATAATCCTACAACTGATAGTCAACTTCCCTTTCACCTAGATCTCAGTTGGGTCTCCACTGGAACTGACATGCATGCAACTAATAATAGTAAATCCTCAGTTGCATGTGAGATCACTGATTGTGAATTAAATAATATTTAATTCACTTCATCTCTCACTAGTGTATCAAATAGTTACAACTAGCACAATTGAGATTAACTCACTTAACTAAGTTAAATTGATTGCAACCTGCATTAACCAATGCACCACTGCACTTCGAACTCTGTTACAACTAGAATTACTTTGCATGCCTCACCAACTATCCTCAACTCGAAATTCATGAACTAACTGAGTTTATCACACACAGTTAACTATTACAAGTTATTTTGAGATTATATTACATTTTATTGTCCATCTTAGTTAAGGGATAACTAAAATGTAGAAATTTAAACAAAATTGTGATGTATTACTGGACTCTCTTGATCTAACAATTATAACCACTGTCAAATACAAAATCCTTCTACTTAATTCTTTGCGGAAATTTTATCGCCAATTGCAAACACATGAAGAAAAATCAATCGCACATAACAAGATGTTTTTATCAGGAAATAATAAAGCTAAAAACCCCAACTATCATATATTATGTATATCATGGATCATGAAACAATCTCATACAAAGCTCTGCTCCAAGAGCTCTCAGTACAATATACAATCGTCTCACACTGTCATACAAAAATTGGTTCACACATGCACCAATTTACTGCCTCCTGACAGCCTGCCTCCACTGCGCAATCCCTGCTAAAGAAGATCCTCTAAATGAATGATTACCTCCTTCCTTGACTGTGCAATCCTCATAGGCATCTCCAATGTGTGTGTGGTTGCATTGAATGCACCACTATAGTCACAATTGATAGTCAAACAAACCCTTTCACCTATCTCTCTATTGGGTCTCGACTGGATCTGACATGCATGTAGTTAACAATAGTATTTCTTCAGTTGCATGTGAGACCACTGCTTTGAATTAATTAAATAATTAATTCACTCATCTCTCACTAGTGTATCTTTAGTTACAACAAGTTACAACTAGCACAACTGAGTTTAACTCACTTAATTGAGTTAAACTAAATAACAACTCACATAACTACTCTTCCAACTCTGTTACAACTTTGTATCACTCAGTTACAACGAAGTCCACTGTGCATGTCCCACCAACCAACCTTGGAATGCGTAATTCCTTCAATCAACTGGTTTGCCACATTAGTTAACTGAAAACAAGTGCTTCAAGGGAATAGATTATTATTTATTGTCTGATTATTATTAAGGGCTAATAATAATCGACATGCGTTCTATTTTTAGATATGCGATCTATAAATAGACTTCGCCCATATATATATAAATAGAAACTCATATATAAATAGAATTTTCTCAACCATATATAAATAGACTCCCGCTATAAATAGATTTTTCTCAACATTCTAAAAATAGACATACACCTAATAATAGCCTGTGTGGGTCCCACCTAGTGTAGGTGCTTATTTTTCACTAGGATCAAGGATAATGTTTCCGGATGCCAATTTCACTGTTTCTTGTTGCAATCTTCAACACTCCCTCTCAACAAGAAAGAAATGTCTTTGCATGCGACATGCAACTCCATGCATTCGACATGCAACTTCATGCATTCACCCTGCAACCTTTGCATGCGCCATGCAACTCCATGCATGCGCCCTGCAACTCCATGCATGCACCATGCACCCTTTGCATGAAACATTTCTGAAACTGAATAGCCTCCAAAAAAATGAATCAATATAATGCATATGTCATCAAAGTCTTCTAACTTCTGCTTAGCTACTACACATGTATTCAGGAACCACTGCGCTGTTGAACTCTACACCCATGCACTCAACACTTGCTGTCAACTCTGATCCGCGCTCCAGTATCCGACACTGTCACTTTGATCTTACTGCATCAATCCAACTAATCCTTCTACTACTGCTCTGTGGGCTCCTCGTAGCCAGGTTCAATTCATGAGATCCACACCATCTCAATGAATCCTTCCCACAAAACTCTTCTTGGGATTACTCATGCATGTCACCCATCTCTCACCTAGTGGTATAGCTGCATGCACTCCCTTTGCTCATTTGGCACGAAATTTCTCTGCATGAGTGGTTGCTCCCACTCCATGATCCTCATCTTGTGGCTGCTCCACATCCCGAGGTTCACTCCTACCTGCATGAAAATCCTGCTCCTTCTCAATCGTCAATTGCATGACTTTCTCACACTTCCCAATAGTAGGAAGCTCAGTAGAAATCCCATCTACTTCAAGTCTATAGAGATTCTTAACTCAAATCCCAACCTTCTTGGCTTTCCCTGTTACTTTGTGTCACAGGAAAACTTTTCCTTCACTAAAGACAACATCATAGCCTCTATCCTCTAACATTGCGACTGAGATTAAATTTTCCTTCAAACCTAGAACATGCATAACATATTTTAAACGAAAGATTTTACCTAACGCCCTCTGAAAGGCAATGGTACCAATGTCGGTCACACTATATCGCCCATCGTCACCCAACTCAATATGCATCTGGAGATCTTTCTCCTCCAAGTCACAGAAAAGTTTCTCATCTCCCGTCATGTGAAAGGAAGCACCATTATCAAAGTACCACCCTGATCCCAATGCACTAGACACCATGCATGCGATCAATGTGAATTCAAGCTCAAATTGTGAGGCAAGAGCCTCACCAGCTGCAACTCCAGCAACCACCTTGTTCTTCTTCTTATGTGGTCAATTTGTGGCAATATGTCCATACTCGTGACAGTGAAAACACTTCACTTTGGACATGTTGTGCTCCTTGCCATCTTCACCGGCCTCATATTTAGAATGGAATTTCTTCCCCTTCCCCTTATTTTCCTTGGCATCCAAAGCAAAATCCTCTTCATCATCATGCTTTGATGAAGAGCCATCTCTGGTGTTCCGCCTGAACTCCTCCTGCACTAGATCCGACCACAGTCGTTCCCAATCCAGCAATTTTTCCCGTCCGTTGACAAAGTCTTCATAACTGTGCCAACTCTTAGGAAGTCTCAAGAGAGCCAAGCTCACCAAATAATAATCAACAACACTTACTCCTACACTCCCAAGCTCATTCCTGCATTGGAAAAAATTTGTTAAGTATACCGGAATAGTGTCGTTCTTCTCCATCTTGATTTTTCTGAGTTTATCCTTCAGCGCCAATTTCCTATGGTCGCTGCTGCTTTGGAAAAGATTCATCAAAGCCTTCCACATAGCATATGGAGTGGATTTCCCATGAATACTTGATTCAATATGGTCTCTCACACCTTCCAACAGAATCCTCCTCGCCCTTGCTACTTCTTTTGCCATGCGTCAAGTAATGCAACATTCGTCGAAGTGGGCTTAGGAACATCTCTGTCGATGAATTCCTTCAAGCCATTATCTTCAAGCACTGCCTCCATCTTATCCTTCCCTGCAATGTAGTTCGAGCTTACCTCGAGTGCATACTCTAACTGCAAACCATTGAAATCCATTTCAATGTTTACTCAACTGTCGCACCAATAAATTCTTGCAGCAAATTCGAATTGTTTCCACCAACAAAAACTCAGCTACTGCTTCAATATTGCAATATTATTTGCTCTGATACCATGTAGAAATTTAAATAATACTGTGATTTATTACCGAACCCTCTTGATCTAACAATTATAACCACTTTTAAATACAAAATCCTTCTACTTAATTATTTTCGAAAATTTAATCGCCAATTGCAAACACATGAAGAAAAATCAATCGCACATAACAAGATGTTTTTACCGGAAAAGCATAAAGCTAAAAAACCCAACTATCATATATTATGTATATCATGGATCATGAAACAATCTCTTACAAAGCTCTGCTCCGAGAGCTCTCAGTACAATATACAATCGTCTCACACTATCATACAAAAATTGGTTCACACATGCACCAATTTACTGCCTCTTGACAGCCTACCTCCACTGCGCAATCCTTGCTGAAGAAGATCCTCTAAATGAATTATTACCTCCTTCCTTGACTGCGCAATCCTCATAGGCATCTCCAATGTGTGTGTGGTTGCATTGAATGCACCACTATAGTCACAACTGATAGTCAACCAAACCCTTTCACCTGTCTCTCCACTGGGTCTCCACTGGATCTGACATGCATGTAGTTAACAAGTAGTATTTATTCAGTTGCATGTGAGACCAATGCTTGTGAATTAATCAAATAATTAATTCACTCATCTCTCACTAGTGTATCTTTAGTTACTACAAGTTACAACTAGCACAATTGAGTTTAACTCACTTAATTGAGTTAAACAAAATAACAACTCACATAACTACTCTTCCAACTCTGTTACAACTTTGTATCACTCAGTTACAACGAAGTCCATTGTGCATGTCCCACCAACCAACCTTGGAATGCGTAATTCCTTCAATCAACTAGTTTGCCACATCAGTTAACTAAAATCAAGTGCTTTGAGAGAATAGATTATTATTTATTGTCTAGTTATTATTAAGGGCTAATAATAATCGACATGCATTCTATTTTTATACATGCGATCTATAAATAAACTTCGCCCATATATCTAAAAATAGAAACTCATCTATAAATAGAATTTGGTCAACCATCTATAAATAGATTTTGCTCAACATTCTAAAAATAGACATACACCTAAAAATAGCCTGTGTGGGCCCCACCTAGTGTAGGTGCTTATTTTTCAATAGGATCAAGGATGATGTTTCCGGATGCCAATTTCACTGTTTCTTGTTGCAATCTTCAACATAAAATATACATGCACCAAATTTAGCCCACACCAGTGTAGGTGATGCTAAGACCTGTGGTCCCACACTAGTGTAGGTGTTGCTTGGACCTCTTGGTCCCACACTAGTGTAGGTGCTGAAATTTCTTGTTGAACTTCAACACTCCCTCTCAACAAGAAAGGGATTATCCTTCACCTCAATCCTGCCTCTATGGTGTTCGAATTTGCTCATGGTGAGTGCCTTCGTCATAATATGTGCATCTTGATCTTCCGTGGGAATGTACTGAAGTAACATTATTCGCCTCTGCACACAATCTCTGAGATGGTGGTACTAGATATCTATGTGCTTGGACCTATCATGAAACACAAGATTAATCTAGATTTTAATGTAACTCTGATTATCTCAATGTATCACTGTCAAATCCATCTCAGAACCAAACAAACCAACCAAGATATTTCTCATCCAGATAGCCTCACATGCAACTTGACTGCTGCCATGTACTATGCTTCCACTGAACTAAGTGCCACAGATTGTTGCTTCCTGTTGTACCAAGAAACTATTATCGATCCTATGCTGAAGATCCCTCCTGATGTGCTCTTTCTGTCTGATGGACTGCCTACCCAATTTGCATTCGTGAAGTCTTGAAGCTTCACTCCCTCTATTCATTTATACCATAATCCATACACTGATGGACCCCTAAGGTATCTCAAGACATACTTCCCCGCCTTCCAAAAGAGCTTGGTAGGCTTAAACATAGCTTGACTCAACTGGTTAACTGCGTAGAAAATGTCTGGTCTGGTATTCACTAAGTACATTAGTGAACCAACTAACTGCCTATAGATAGTAGTATCCACTACCTCTCCAGAAGTAGCATCCTCTTTCCTCCAATTTCCTGGAAGAGGAGTGTCCATGGGTTTGCAGCTCTCCATGTGAAACTTACCTAGTATCTCTTTGGTATGCTTGCCTTGAGAAACAAAAATTTCACCATCCCGCCGCCATATTTCCAAACCAAGGAAATAATTAAGGAGTCCCATGTCCTTCATTTCGAACTCCCTTGTAAGATCCTCCTTGCATGAGTGTATCAACTGCTCATCACTAGTCAAAATTAATCATCAACATAAAGTACAATAATCAATAACTTACCCTCAACTACAATCTAGTACAGGTTTGCATCAGCTTCACTTTTGGTGAAGCCCAGTCCGGTGAAATAGTTCTCTATCTGAGTGTACCAAGCACAAGGTGCTTGCTTCAACCCATACAGTGCTCTCTTGAGTCGACACACATGCGAAAAACTGTCGAAGATCTAAAAACCTTATGGCTGCTCTATGTACACTTCTTCCTCAATGACTCCATTGAGAAACACAGTTTTCACATCCATCTGATGAATGAGCCAACCCATCAGTGTTGAGAGTGCAAGGATGGATATAATGGAGGAGTACCTTGCAACTGGTGCAAAAGTCTCATGACAATCGTTCCCCTCAATCTATGAGAATCCCCGGGCCACAAATCTGGCCTTGTATTTCTCCACACTCCCATCAGCAGCTTGCTTTACCTTGTAGATCGATCTAGATCCAACCATTGATTCGTCGACTGGTCTTGGGACAATCTCCCATGCACTGTTTTTGACAATGGAGTCATACTCCTCCACCATTGCATCAACCCAAATTGGTTGTTGTACTGCCTCCTGAAAGGAAGATGGTTTAGTCACAATACATTTGCTCATAAGAGCCATGTATCGAGTAAAAATGTCTGGAGACTGTCTCTATCTGCGTTGTGAAGTAGGGGCTCCTACATTCTCTGCAACATCACGTCTATATCTATCAGCTTTTGTGGTGCGCCTTCTACCATTTCTGATCGATGGCTCTACATGAGTGTTTTCTGCCACTCCATGATCCTCTGCATGTGGCTGCTCCACATATTGAGGCTCATCCTTAGGAACCAAGAGTTCCTCCTCTGCATGCAAATCCAGATCCCTCTCGAGGGACACTCGCATGGCTTTCTCCTCATCAAATTTTATATCCCATCGCACAACATTCATTCTGCTATTTGGAAAATACACCAGATAGTTATGGGGAGTTTCAGTGTACCCCAAAAAAATCCCAATCTTAGCTATTGGTTCCAACTTCTTCCTGGCGTCTTTGGTCACATGCACATAAACAAATGAGCCAAAAATCTTAAAATGTGAAACATCGGGTTTCTTACCAGTGAAAGCCTCTTCTGGTGTACTCATGCCAAGTATCCTATGAGGACAACAGTTCTGCACAAATATCGTTGTGTTGCATGCCTTTGCCCACAGATGCATTGGTAGGCCTTGATCATGCAACATCACTCTTGCTGCACCCACAATCGTTTTGTTCTTTCTTTCAGCGACCTCATTCTATCGTGGGTTATGAGGCACTATCAGTTCTCTTCGAATTCCTTCTTTGCTGCAGAAGTTCTTGAATTCGTTAGAGATGTACTCACCACCATTATCGCTCCTAAGAGTCTTCACTTGCTTCCCCATGTCTTTCTCTGTCAGTGCTTTAAACTCAAGAAACTTTGAGAATGTTTGATATTTCTTCTGCATGAAGTAGATCCAACACTTACAAAAAAATTCATCAACAAATATCACATAGTACTTATGTTTTGCTGTCGAAGAAATAGAGAATGGTCCACACACGTCTGTGTGAACTCTCTCAAGGATCCCCGAGGCTCGATTGTCCTTCTCATGAAAGGTGGTCTTTACATATTTTCCCATAGTATATCCCTTGCATGTGTTTGATTGCACAAGTGTACCCTTGGGAAGACCCGTAGAAATATGCTGCATGACTTTCAAGGCTCCGCGGTGAAGATGGCCCAATCTCCTGTGCCATAAATCACCCTCATCCCAGCTCACCACTTTGTCCGCCTTGCGCATTACTGTTGCGTAGCCATCTACATCTAGCTTGTAGTTATTCTTAACTCGAATCCCAATCTTCTTGGCTTGTCTTGTTGTTTTGTGTCGCATTAAAAAAAAATTCCTTCTCTGAAAACAACATCATAGCCTCTATCCTCCAACATTGCAACTGAGACTAAATTTTTCTTCAAACCTAGTAAATGCATTACATATTTTTATTGAAAGGGTTTACCTTACTGTCTTTGGAAGGTAATGGTACCAATCCTGGTGGCACTGTACCACCCGTCATCACCCATTTCGATATGCATCTGGAGATCCTTCTCCTCCAAGCTACTGAAAAGTTCCTTGTCTCCCGTCATGTGAAAGGATGCACCACTATCCAAATACCACACAGATCCAAATGCACTTGAAACCATGCATGTGATCCCAATGCACTTGAAACCAAAGCCTCACCACATGCATATCTTGAAGCCTTCTTGTTCTTCTTTTTTTTTGGATAGTTAGTAGCATAATGCCCATGCTCGTGACAGTGAAAACACTTCACTCTGGACATGTAGCGCTTCTTGCCATCTTTGGACTCGTATTTGGAATGGAACTTCTTTCCTTTCCCTTTCTTTTCCTTGGCAGCCAAAACACAATATTCTTCATCTTCATTCTTAGATGAAGATCCATCTCTGGTATTCCGTCTGGACTCCTCTTGCACCAAATCTGACCATAGTCGTTCCCAATCTGGCGGCTTTTCCCTTCCATTGACAGAGTCTTGATAACTATGCCAACTCTTGGGAAGTCTTAGGAGAGCTAAACTCACCAAATCATCATCAACGAAAGTAATGCAAACGCTCCCCAACTCATCCCGACATTGGACAAAATTTGTTAAATATTTATGGCATGGAGTCGCCTTTCTCCATCTTGATCTTCCCGAGTTTATCTTTTAGTGTCAATTTCATATGGTCACTACTGCTCTGAAATAGATTCTTCAAAGCTTTCCACATAGCACATGGTGTCACTTTTCCATGGAGACTTGAGACAATGTGGTCTCATACTCCCTCGAGTAGGATCCTCCTCTCCTTTTCCACTTTCTTTTTCCATGCATCCAGATTTGCATCATCTTTCACAGCGGGTTTAGGAACATCATTGTCAATGAATTCCTTCAACCCATTGTATTCAAGTACTACCTCCATCCTGTCCTTCCAAGAAATATAGTTAGAGCTGCCCTCGAGTGCATACTCCAATATCAAGCCATTGAAAGCCATTTCGATCCTGAATCAACTGTAGCACCAAGAAAGTCTTCTGCAAATTCTAATTCTATTCAGTCACCAACTCAGCTCCTCCTTCACTATTGTGATTTCATGTGCTTTGATATCATGTAGAAATTATACAACAAGCATGTATATCATGGATTCAATTCGATCTAACAATGTGCTAAAGCTAGATATTGAATCACTTCTACAAATCAACTGTGGAATTGCACAAAGAGTGTTGTAACTCCTAGGGGCTACCCTACTTTAATTTATCAACTCGAGGTTTGTACAAACTTGGAGGTGATAGTGCTATATACACAGCATATGCATTTTTTTCATGTCATCCTCTTCTGCTTTACGAAAGGGTGCTATTTCTTAAACTACGATGAAAACTGAAAAGTAAATTGTTGGGAGGAAATGACAGAAAGGAAACTAACTTAATTTGCATAAAGGAAATGACAGAAAAAAACTAAGTTAAATTGCTGACAGGAAACTAATTTAAACCGCACTAAACTTGGCCAATTGGCTAAACACACCCTACTTATCTTATGCTCTATCTACCATGCTTCTATCCATGCAGCTAAGCTATCCAAGACTTAATTCTAATTGAAGAAGTGTTGATTTGCAGCTTGGATAAGAAAGGGGTAAAGGTGCTAATGGAGGGATAAACACATGAAACCAGGCTTAGAAGTGGAAAGAGTGGGTTTAAACCTTATTAAAGCTTTATTATGGCGCAAATAATTCTTTGGAGTGGAATAATTTGAAAAGTATGATGGCGAAGCTACGATGGAGGATGGAAGTGCGATGTTCGATATCGCAATCGCAATAACGCAAAGTTAGAAGGATATCGGAAGTGTTGTTTGGGAGCAGGAGCAAAATGCGAAATGTGATGAGGTAAAAACTGTGAAGTGTGAAGTGCGACGGGGTAAAAACTGTGATTTGTGATGTGGTAAAATTTGGGAAGTGCGAAATGCGATATCATAGTTCGCAATATCGCAAAGGTTGAGGGGTAGTGGAAGTGTTGTCTAGGAAAATTTGCGAAGTGCAAAATGCGTTGGGCAACATGGCGGTGGAACCAGTGGCGGAGTATAGGGTGATATCACAATCGGCATACAGGAGTGGTAAGTGTTAAAGGAAAAAAATAAAAAGTGCGATGGGGCAAAAACTGCGAAGTGCAAAAAGCAACGAGATAAAAACTGTGAAGTGCGAAATGCGATATCACAATCGCAATATCGCAAAGTTGGAGGGATAGCGGAAGTGTTGTTCAGGAAAATTTTGCAAAGTGAAAAGTGCGATGGGTGATGTGGCAGTGGGATTGGTGGCGGAGTGCGATGATAGTATGGCAATCAACGAAAAGGAGCAGTAAGTCTTAAAGAAAAAGGGAAAACGATGTGAAGTGCGATGTGCGATGCGGCAGAGTTATCACAATCGGCGAAAAGGAGCAGTAAGTCTTAAAGAAAAAGGGAAAATGATGTGAAGTGCGATGCGGCGGAGTTATCACAATCAACGAAAAGGAGCGATAAGTCTTAAAGAAAAAGGGAGAATGACGTGAAGTGCGAAATGCGATAGCGGGAATTGCGAGGAGGAAAGGCAAAGTGTGATAGCAATAGTTTTCAAGCGTTTTGCGTTAAAAAGGGTATGGAAACCATGACCAATAAGAACAAAGGAATAAGGCGGACTGGATATTTTAAGTGTTTTGAGGGATAAAAGGTGGGTGCAGCAGTTAGAATAAGCGGAAAAGAAGAGGGAATGGAGGGCGTGAGAACAATGCTCAGATTGTGGAGACAAAGATGGAAGATTAAGCGGGGAGGCACCACGGAGCTGCTCTGGCGTTTTAGCAACAATTCATGTAATCAACCTGCTAACTTATGTGCAACGAAATGGAAAAATGCATAAAAATACAGTGCAGAGGAAGACTGAAAAATGGTAATGTTGTTCTATTTTTAATCTTAGAAACAATGAACAAAAATCAATTTTTGGGTCTGTGGGAAGGTTTGCCCTCCTCAAGCTCTATTTACAGAGATGATAAGGGGGTCTTGATCCACACATTTTTTGTTTTTCTCCTCTATTTTATTACTCACAAGCAAATGAACTACAACAACACACTGGAAGCAAAACTAAACAGCAATTTGAAACATGAACGAAATTATCAGAAGCAGACTAATGAAATGACAAAAAGCAGAGAACAAATACAGTAGAGAGGATGAGGCACATGGATTGGGCCCTAACCCACGAGCCTAGCTCTCTGAAACTTAAATCAGTAAAGTGAAATCAGTCTGCTCATTTCATAAAAGAATAGCCTCATACATTTTTGAAAGTTTGATCACTAAGTAAAATAATAAAGAGCTCAATAGCTTGCAACAAAGTTCCGACTAGAATCGACTCCTTCCTAGCTCTATCTCTACTCTATTTATTCTACAGGGAAGCTACCAACAACCCCCTAGAAAATAGCAATTAAGTCCACTTAACTCCAAGTAAACAAAGATTGAGTTGCTTGGCTGCCTCTGGAATTTGAATTGTTAGAGAAAATCTTTAGGATCCTTTGGCTGCCTTTGGAATTCGAATTGTTGGAGAGAATCTTTGGGATTCTTTGGTTGCCTTTGGGATTCAAATTTCTAGAGAGAATATTTGGGATCCTTTGGCTGCCTTTGAGAGTTAAGGAGGGTGGACAACCCCCCTATAACTTCTCCTTGTTGTCTCCTCCAAGTATTTATGATAAAATCCTTAAAAAAATGCTTAATAATTCATGATTTTCTGCACTCAACCTCTTGTTAGGCACTCAAAGTATGTTAGCCTTAATCACCACCTATAATAGCATCATAAAACCAAATAATAATAAAAATGCAAGAAAAAGAGATCTAAGAAGGCAAAAAGGTGACCATTAACCCCTCCAAATATGTCAAAGATGGAGCTCATCATAACCCCCCTACTAAATGGTTGCTCATCCTTTGAGAAACTAATCCTCCTCCTGCATTTCCTGCAAGGATTTGACAACCCCCCTGATTTCCTGAGGAAGAAGTGTGGGAGTTCCCCCAAGGGGGTAAAAACCATTACTCTTTTCTGCATTCTCCCATTCTCTATCTTGTGCGTCTGTGTCTTTTTTATCATTCAGCCCCAGCATCAAAGGTGGGTTGAGCTTTAGTCCCAACCATTGGATATTTTTGGCCTTCATGGCCCTCTTGTATAATGGTGGCCTTTCCAATGCACCCCTCGGTCTTTCTAGCGTATGGTACTCCCTGTTCTTGAGGCCTTGAGGGAGGTTATTCCATCTCCTCTGGTTGGCCATCATGCACTCATCTTCTATCTGCCTAGAAACATCATCATAGTGGCCCATTACCTGTGTTTGAGTCTGAAGGTAGCTTTCAACTAGTGCAGGGTCCCTTTCAATCTTTTGACAATTAAGGATGACTCCTCTTGGGCTGAACAATTCTGGTCTGATATATAAGGGTTCTCTATTTCTTCTTCCCATGACCCTCCACATCTCTTTCGCTCTAGTGTCCTCATTCATCATCCAAGATACTAAAGCCATCAACTGCATATCCCCCATTGTAGCATTGGGGTCCCAAGTATCCAGATTTGTCAGCACAAGGTTATGCACATAAAAATCTGTTATCTTTGCCTGATCAACCATGTTAGCTTGCTTGTAGAAATCCATGAATTGCATACAATCTTGGAAAGGTAGGGATCCATGGGAGGCTAGAGTTTTGATTTGAAATAGGAACCATTGCTCCTTGAGGTACGCAACATATGAGTCAGAATGGAATCTGTGCTGAAGGGCTTCTATGCATAAGTCTGCCATGGTGGCTACTTACTGCCCTTTTTGCTGCAATTTCTTCTTCAATGCTACATTCTCTGCCTATGCCTTTTGCAGCTGCTCCTTTAGAACTGTTTCTTCGATCCTTTCCTCCTCCCTTGGTGATTCTTCAATTATACTCAGGCTCGTGGGAGGAGTTTCTGGCTTTCTTTGACTCTTGTCAGCTCTGAAATACATAGAGGTCTGCCCTTTTCTCTTTGCGCTCAGAGGAGCTTAGGTGGCAACTACCTCTTTGTCTTAAGGGGATGTGGTGTTGTGCTATGAGTTCGCTTCTTGCTCACTTTATGCTACCTCTATGAATTCTATTGCCATCTCCTCCATTTTTCCTTGGCCTTTTGTCTCTTCCTCTCCTTCTGGTTGTTTGGGTTGCTACAAAAGCTTCCCTTGGTCCCTTTCTATTGTGTCGGATATGCGGTATACTTCAGAAGCTAGCTCGACCGTTGGTGATGTTTTTCTGCTGCTGCTGCTGCTGTACGCTGTTCAAATACACAGCCCACTCTCGGCACTGCTCTATTGTGGGCTCCCTTTATTCTCTTTCCCTCAAAAATTCTCAATTCACTGGTTTGGATGAGACGGGATCTATTTTTATTAGATTGTGCAACTAATTTTGGAGTGCTTATGTAACTCGGCCTCAACTCCAGTTTTCGTTAGAGACCATTGTTTCCTTCTTTCTATTAATTCATGATGGATTGTGTGTTTCCTCCCCTCATTCTCCTCTACTCCAATTGATTTAAATTTTTTCTTTTGCATGCCCAAGTGGCATGACTTTGCAGTTCTCCCTAGTAATACTTCACGATGGTGGCCAAGCTAACTGACCACCTTTCTGCCCCTTAAACTCTAAGTCTACAAATTTAATTATGTTTGGCTATTGTGGATGCATAACAAGGGGTGAGAAGCTATACTTGAGTTTACCTTTTGTTGTCAAGACGTTTTCAGGGCTGGAATTTGGAGACAAGCCTATTATATGTTGCGTTCTTCCTTATTTTCCTGTTTTCTAAGTGAGCAACTTGCTGAATGAGAAACTCTTTGAGTGAGCTGCTGATCTTTCTTGTTGTTTCTTCCCATTGTAGATGATGTGTGGGGGTGCTCCAAATGCCATGGGTGGCACTCCTGTCTTTCCTGGGGTCTGCTTTATCAACTCCTCCTTGTTTTTCTTTGCAGTCCGTGAACAAATTTATTTATGAAGGAACTTCCTGATGTTTGTAGCAGTTTGTGGCTTGCTTTCTTTTGCTACATTGTGCTCATGAATGGAGAAATATGGTGTTTGGAGGTGATGGAAGGAGTTATGGAAATGAATGGAGTGAATGATGGGATGGATGGTAAAATAGAAGGGGAGAGAATATGAAGGCTTCCCCGTGTTTCTAGAAACCATTAATAACTTGCAAAAAATAAACACAGAAAACACAGAGATACAGATGTATTTTTTTTGTTTCTTTTTTTAAATAAAGTGGGATGCTTCCATGGAGGTTTTCAACCCACAAACTTGCCTTGGGCGCCTAAGAGAGGTTTTCACCAATGGATTTTTATTCCCTTTTCTTTTTTTTCTCTCTCTTTTTTTTTGAGCAAGTGAGATGCCTCCATCAAGGTTTTCAACCCACAAGCTTGCCTCGGGTGCCTCAGAGAGGTTTTCACCCATGGATATTTATTTTGATTCTTTTTTTTAGGAGGTGTGGGAAACTATGGAGTTTCCCATCACATACACCTCTATGCTTATTGAATTTATGAACTTTTCCCTTGACAAAGGCTTCTTGTATATTTTAAGTCTGTGACCATTGACAAGCAAGGGGATTCCTTCCTCATCTATGGTTCTGATTTGAACTGCGCCATTATCAAAAAAAAATTCCACTGTGTAAGGTCCCAACCATATTGTCATTAGCTTGCCTTTGAAATCTTTAAACCTTGAATCATACAACAACGCCCAATATCCTTCTTGGAAGGTCTTTTCTTTGATGTTCTTATCATGCCAGACCTTCCTTTGCCGCTGAACTACCTCCGTGTGAAGAAGTACTTGCATTCTGAACTCATCCAATCCATTTAGTTGCAACAACCTCTCTTTTTGGGTGTTTGATAGATCTAGATTTAATTTAGCTTCCATTCTTAAAGTATTGAATTCAAACTCAACTTAAAGTAGAGCCTTCTTACCATAGACTAGTTCATAAGGAGTGAATCACGTTTTTGTCTTCCAAGTAGTGTTGTAGGCTCAAGTAGCTTCTACCAATCTGTATACCCAATATTTTTTCGTGCTGCTCACAACCTTGGTGAGGATGCTCTCTAAAGCTCTATTAGTTACTTCTACTTGGCCATTCGCCTGAGGGTGATAGGCAGTAGAAGTTCTATGCTTAATCTTGTGCTTCCTCAAAAGATTCTCAATGAGGTGAGAGGTGAATTGTGCTCCCTGATCAATGACTATTTCTCTAGGGTACCCAAACTTGTAAAACACATTCTCCCTCAGAAATTCTGCTACTATGATATACTTCTTTTGCCTGGATGGTGGATCGATAGGTCAAACAAAGTCCATGCCCCACTTGTCAAATAGCTCAAGAGCCACCTGAGGGTGCAAAGGCATATCATCCCTTTGCGTGGGTTTTCCCATCCTTTGGCACTGGTCACACCTGCTAGTGTATCTTTTGGAATCTTGGTGAAGGGTAGGCCAATAGTATCCTGCTTGAAAAAATTTGTAAGCAATTATCTTTGCAGCAAAGTGGCCTCCACATGGGTTGTCATAACATTCAGAGAGGATATCAAAAAATTATTCCTCCCTCACACATCTCCTTAGGATTTGATCAGGGCCTAGCTTGAAAAGGTTTCCCCCAATCCATGTGAAAGGGGTGCTTTTTTCTGATGATTCTGCTCCTCTCCCTTAATGAAATATTAGGAGGGAGTCTCCCAACAACCAAGTAGTTGGCTATATCAACAAACCATGGTGATAATGTTGATATAGCAAAGAGATGCTCATATTATAATTGGTCATCCAACATTCCTTCTTCACCTACAGGGAGAGCTAACCTGGACAAAAAAATCTGCAACAACATTATCCTTTCCAGGTTTATCAATAATAGTCAAATCAAATTGTTGCAAAAGTAACAACCATCTAATTATCCTAGAATTAACATCTAGTTTGTTCATTAAATACTTGATGGCTGCATGATCAGTGTGAAAAAAGGTCTGATATCCAGTTACATAATTCCTGAATTTGTTTAAAGCGTGGACAATGGCTAACATCTCCATCTCAGTAACAGTATAATTCAATTCAGCCTTGTACAAGTTCTTGTTGATGAAATAAATGGCATAAGGGATTTTTTCCTCTAATTGTCCTAATGTTGCCCCTACAGCTTTTTCAAATGCATAAGTGTGGATGTGGAAAGGAAGAGTCAAATTTGGACCTCAGAGGATGGGGGCAGTAGTCAACTTTCCCTTAATGACCTCGAAAGCCTCTTGACAGGGACCAGACCAAATAAACTCAGAATCCTTGGCCAATAACCCAAATAATGGTGAAGCCATCTTGCTTAAATCTTTGATGAACCTTCTATAGTAACCATCTAAGCCTAAGAAACTCTTGACATCATTCTAATTTTGAGGAGCAGGTACCCTTTTGATGATAGTGATTTTGTTCAGGTCTACCTGTATTCCTGCTTGGGATATGTAGTGTCCTAATACAACCCCTATTTTTTTCAGGAATTCACACTTTTCTGGGCTCAAGGAGAGATGCATCCCAATGCACCTTCTTTGTACTTTACCCAAATTGGATAGAGCTTCCTAGAAGTCATCCCCATATGGTGCGAAATCATCCATGCAGATTTCGACAGAGTCATGGACTAACTCAAAAAATATGCTCAGGACAGCGCTTTGGAAGGTAGCTGGGGCATTGCACAACCCAAAGGGTAGCAATCTATAAGCGAAGGTACCCCGAGGGCAGGTGAAAGTAGTTTTATTCTGGTCTTCAGGGCTGATTTGAATCTCATTGTACCCACTGAACCCATCTAAGAAAGAAGAGAACTTCTTCCTCGCAAAGCCATCCATGACTTGGTCTATAAAAGGCAAAGGGAGATGGTATTTCTTGGTGGCTTTGTTAAGTTCTCGATAACCAACACAAATTTTCCACTCCCCATTCTTCTTTGGGACTAGGACAATAGGAGATACCCACTCATTGTCGGATATAGGATATATGAACCCTGCATCCAATAGTTTATGCAGCTCTTCTTTGACTATGTCCTTTAGAGCCGGGTTCATCATTCTTCAGGGTTGTCTCACAGGCTTGCATCCTTCTTTGATGTAAATATGATGTTTTCACACTGAAGGATGCACCCCTTTCATGTCCTTGTAATCCCAAGCAAACGCTTCTAGATTCTCTTTCAAAAGCTGGCATAGCTGCTTCTCTTCTTCATTTGAGAGGTTTGGGTTGGTTTTCAGAGATCTGGACGGGCCAAACTCAATAGCCTTGGTGGATTCAGAGGTTGACTCAACTGAGTTCACTTCCATCCAAGGTTGGCTTTCAGTCTCTTTGACTAAGGTTTCAAGAGGAATGTTAGTGGAGGACTGGTTTTGAATGGCATGGTCGATGAGTTCATCTTCATCGAGCTGCCCCCCTCTAAGAATAACATCTATGGTACACATAGGGGCAGTTTATATAACTCATCTTCTTCATCCTCCAACCATATAGGGAGATCATGATCAATGGAAGGCTGGGCTGGGGGATATAACACTAGCTGTTTAGACACATGCCCATTTTTGATAGTCATGTTTCTGGCCCGACAACTAATATAAGCATCTGTAGTGGCTAACCAAGGTCTCCCTAAGATGAGGGGGTAACCATTAAACTTGTTTTTGGTTGCAAGACTAGGAAATTTGTAGGATAATCCCAAGAGTCAATTGTAACCATAACATCCTCAATAATTCCTTCCAGAGTTACTGTGGATCGATATGCAAGTTGCAGAACTGTTGTGGTTTTCCTCAAAGTCCCTTGGAGGTTAAGTTTCAACATAGTTTCCTTGGTCATGATATTGATGGCAACCCCTGGATCAATCAGAGTGTTGGAGACTATGAAACCATCTATATGCACATCAACAACTGGACTACCAGGGTCCAGGTACTTTGGAAATACCACCTTCCCCAGCATTAGGTCAGACAATTGTCCTACCACATTGATGGTGGGGGTATCTCTCTTCCTTCTCCCAGGTTTCTTGAAGCACTTCTCTTTGATGAGCCTATTTTAAATAGGGACATACTTAATATCCTAGAGAAGTGGTATATTTACACACAAATTTTCCAATTCTCCCATAAGTTCAGTCTCCTTTGGGGTGTGCTGACTAGGGTGGATCAAGTGCTGAGGAAAATGAGGTTGTTGGATTTGAGTGTTACCTTCTTCCTTTTCCTCCTCAACCTCTACAGGTGGAGATGGAGGATGGTTGTCTAGGAGTACTCTTCCTGACCTGAGATTAACCTCCTGTATCTCCACAACATAAGCTGGATAGGATGTTTCTCCACTGGGAGCCTGTTATGCCTGTCTATTGTTCGGGTTCAGATTAGGTTGTGCAGGTATAGGTAGCCTAGGTGGAGCAACATGAGTGAGCTGAGGTTGAGGTTGGGGTGGAGGCATTAGAGTAGGTGGTTGATTTTGTTGAGGCCTCCACCCTTGGGATGGATTTTTCCACTAAGGTTTTTGTGGAACATACTGTTGAAATGGTTGGTTTACTGGTTGAGGATGATATGGAGGGTTGTAAGGCCAAGTAGGAGGTGTAGGCCAGGATGGAGGAGTAGGGGTGTACCAAGGTTTCATGGGTGCGCTCTAATTGTTGTGATAATAAGAGTAAGGTGCACCTGGCATACCTTTTTGATATGGCCTAGGGCCTTGAGGCCTTCTCTGGTTGATGAAACAGAGTTGCTCTGGCATTGTTTCCCCACCTTGATATACAACCTTAAGTCCAGGTAAGGAGGGACACTTTTCTGTGGCATGATTCTCCTCACAGATTAAGCAAACCTCTATGACAGTCAATGGACATTCATTTCTTAGGTGCTTCATGGTACATCTAGGACAAAATATGGCTAGGGCTCTCTCTTCTTTCTCTTGCTTCCTTTTGACCTACATTGTGTCCATTTGCAAATCAAAGGTGTGCATCATGTCACTCTTGAAGTCCTCTAGCATGTTTCCAATATCATGTTTTATGAAGGTGGAAGAGGAAGGGGTATTGGATGTACTTTGGCTAGCTCTGCCCTTCTTCCTAAACACTCTATAATGGTTTTGGAAGACAATTTTGATTATTTCATAGGGTTGTTGGTAGATATCTCCTCCTGATAGCATATTCAAGGTTTCTATCACCTCTTCACTGATCCCTCGAAGAAGTACAAGTTTAAGTGATGCAGAATCAAGAGTAGAGTTGGCTCTTTTATAGTTTAATTGAAACCTCTCTTCATAGTCCTCTAGGGATTCATCAGGTCCTAGAGTCATCCTAAATATTTCATCCTTAGTTTCCTTGGACCTACAGTAGTATTTGTATTTGTTTTTGAAGGTCTCTTCCATCTGTTCCCAGGTAGTGATGTTATCCCCAGGCAGACCCATGAACCAACGCAAGGCTTCATCCTTAAGGGTGATGGGAATATCTTCAACTTCTGATCATCAGAAGTATAGTCATAAGTCCTACAAACAACAAAAAATTCAAACATGAATGTGTCAGGATCCTCAGAGGTAAGTCCATGGAAGTGTGGAAGAGATGAGGGGCTAATGTTTTTCATCTTAGTTTCCCCATCTGCCTCTCTTATGGGAAAGGCTCTATGGACCAAACCATGGTTAAGATAAGTGAAGTAGGTCCTTCAACTGAAAAAAGGTCTTCTTCTTCTTCCCCAATAGGATCCTCAAAATATTCAGAAGGCTCTCCTATAGGGGGTTCAATCTCACTGCCACTGAAGAAGAGTGAAGGGTGGCTAGGAGTTGATGTGGGGTTTTTAGGTAAGATTTGTCTTTGAGTATTCCTACTCCTACGAGGCATGAAAATCAAATATTTTTGTA
This sequence comes from Pinus albicaulis, assembly GCA_034641835.2. Lineage (NCBI taxonomy): Eukaryota > Viridiplantae > Streptophyta > Pinopsida > Pinales > Pinaceae > Pinus > Pinus albicaulis. Next base: position 297,070,269 of record CM076576.1, on the reverse strand, counting down.
TTTTTTTAATAATTCTGAAATGACATGAAAAGAAAAGAAAGCAGAAAACAATGCTAAAACAAAATCAAAACATCTACTAGACACCTCCCCGGCAACAGCACCAAAAAGTGGTGAGCCCTGGTATTGCACCAAGAGTGCTGCAACTCCCAGCGGCTACCCTACTTTACTTTATCAACCCAGGGTTCGTACAAACTTGGAGGTGACAGTGCTATATACACAACAAATGCATTTTGTTCATGTCATCCTCTTCTACTTTACGAAAGGGTGCTATTTCTTAAACTATGATGAAAACTGAAAAGTAAATTGTTGGGAGGAAATGACATAAATGAAATTAACTTAATTTGCAGAAAGGAAATGACAGAAAGAAACTAAGTTAAATTGCTGATAGGAAACTAATTTAAACCGCACTAAACTTGGCTAATCAACTAAACACACCCTACATATCTTATGCTATATCTACCATGCTTCTATCGATGCAGCTAAGCTATCCAGGACTTAATTCTAATTGAAGAAGTGTTGATTTGCAGCTTGGAGAAGAAAGGGGTAAAGGTGCTAATGGAGGGATAAACACATGAAATCAGGCTTAGAAGTGGAAAGAGCGGGTTTAAACCTTATTAAAGCTTTATTATCGCGCAAATAATTCATTGGAGCGGAATAATTTGAAAAGTGCGATGGTGGAGTTGCGATGGAGGATGGAAGTGCGATGTGCGATGTGCAATATTACAATCGCAATATCGCAAAGTTAGAGGGATAGCGGAAGTGTTGTTCAAGAGAGGGAGCGAAATACGATGAGGTAAAAACTACAGATTGTGAAGTGTGACGGGGTAAAAACTGTGATTTGCGATGTGGTAAAAGTTACAAAGTGCGAAATGTGATATCGTAGTTCATAATATCGCAAAGGTTGAGGGGTAGCGGAAGTGTTGTCCAGGAAAAGTTGCGAAGTGCGAAATGCGCTGGGTGACATGGTGGTGGGACCAGTGGCGGAGTACGGGGTGATATCGCAATCGGAAGACAGGAGTGGTAAGTGTTAAAGGAAAAAAAATTAAAAAAGTGCGATTTGCGAAGTGCGATGGGGCAAAAACTGCGAAGTGCGAAAAGCAACGGGATAAAAACTGCGAAGTGAGAAATACGATATCGCAGTTACAATATCGCAAAGTTGGAGGGATAGTGGAAGTGTTGTTCAGGAAAATTTTGCGAAGTGCGAAGGGTGATGTGGCAGTGGGATCGACGGTGGAGTGCGATGACTGTATCGCAATCGGTGAAAAGGAGTAATAAGTCTTAAAGAAAAAGGGAAAATGATATGAAGTGCGATGTGCGATGCGACAGAGTTATCGCAATCGGCGAAAAGGAGCGGTAAGTCTTAAAGAAAAAGGGAAAACGATGCGAAGTGCGATGTACGATGCAGAGGAGTTATCGCAATTGGCGAAAAGGAGCGGTAGGTCTTAAAGAAAAAGGGAAAATGATGCAAAGTGCCAAATGTGATAGGGAATTTCGAGGAGGAAAGGCAGAGTGCAATAGTTTTCAAGCGTTTTGCGTTAAAAGGGTAAGGAAACCGTGACCAATAAGAACAAAGGAATAAGGCGGGCTGGATATTTTAAGTGTTTTGAGGGATAAAAGGTGGGTGCAACAATTAGAATCAGCGGAAAATAAGAGGGAATGGAGGGCGTGACAACAATGCTCAAATTATGGAGACAAAGATGGAGGATGAAGCGGGGAGGCACCACAAAGATGCTCTGGGGTTTTAGCAATAATTCCTGCGATCAACCAGCTAACTTATGTGCAAAGAAATGGACAAATGCATAAAAATACAGTGCAGAGGAAGACTGCAAAATGGTAATGTTGTTCTATTTAAATCTCAGAAACAATGAACATAAATCAATTTTTGGGTCTGTGGGAAGGTTTGCCCTCCTAGAGCTCTATTGACAGAGATGAGAAGGGGGTCTTGATCCACAAATTTTTGATTTTTCTCCTCTATTTTATTACTCACAAGAAAATGAACTACAACAACACACATGAAGCAAAACTAAACAACAATTTGAAACATGAACGAAATTATTAGAAGAGGAACTAATGAAATGACAGAAAGAAGAGAACAAATACAACAGAGAGGCTGAGGCACATGGATTGGGCCCTAACCCATGAGCCTAGCTCTATGAAACTTAAACCAGTAAAATGAAATCAGTCTGCTCATTTCATAAAATAATAGCCTCATACATTTCTGAAAGTTTGATCACTGAGTAAAATAATAAAAAGCTCAATAGATTGCAACAAAGTTCTGACTAGAATCGACTCCTTCCTAGCTCTATCTCTACTCTATTTATTCTACAGGGAAGCTACCAACAACCCCTTGGAAAATAGTGATTGAGTCCACTTGATTCCAAGAAAACAAATATTGAGTTGCTTGGCTGCCTCTGGAATTCGAATTGCTGGAGGAAATCTTTGGGATCCTTTGGCTACCTTTGAAATTCGAATTGCTGGAGAGAATCTTTGGGATCCTTTGGTTGCCTTTGGAATTCGAATTGCTGGAGAGAATCTTTGGGATCCTTTGGCTGCCTTTGAGAGTTAAGGAGGGTGGAAAACCCCCCTATAACTTCTCCTTGTTGTCTCCTCCAAGTCTTTATGATAAAATCCTTAAAAAAATGCTTAATAATTCATGATTTTTTGCACTCAACCTCTTGTTAGGCACTCAGAGTATGCTAGCCTTAATCACCACCTATACTAGCATCATAAAACCAAATAATAATAAAAGTGCAAGAAAAAGAGATCTAAGAAGGCAAAAAGGTGACCATTAACCCCTCCAAATATGTCTAACGATGGAGCTCATCACATGCCTCACCAACTACCCTCAACTCAAAATTAATGAGCTAACTAAGTTTATCACACTTAGTTAACTATTACAAGTTATTTTGAGATTAGATTACATTTTATTGTCCATCTTAATTAAGGGATAACTAAAATAAACATGCACCAAATTTAGCCCACACCAGTGTAGGTGCTGCTAAGACCTATGGTTCCACACTAGTGTAGGTGCTGCTTGGACCTCCTGGTCCCACACTAGCGTAGGTGTTGAAATTTCTTGTTGAACTTCAACATAGTCCATCCACTTTCAGTCACTTTTTAGGAAATTCAAATTTGATGCTTGGAGATAAATTTATGACGATTTTCCCTAGGTCACTTGTTTGATATGGAATTTTGGAGCCTGAAAAAACCCTAACTTTCTCGGATCATACCTCCGAAAATATAATGAACCAAGATCTAAACTTCGTACACAAGGTTCACTAATATTTCGGCTCCACGTGGTTGCAATTTCAGCTTCTGAAGCTTCGTAGAAAACAATTTATAGCAAAAATGCCAAGATGCCGTGTTTGAAGAAGCGAAACCCTAGAATCCAAAGCTTTGATACCAAATGTTATGCAACCAACTCACAAAATAGAAGAAAAGATAGTTCAATGACTTAAAAATTAGCGTCTTTGAGGGGGAAACCTCCTTTACATTACATAAATTATAATTCTTAGATGATTCAAATGATAAGACCTCCTTGGTATTTATAGGAGTCTAAGGGGTCATAATATAATCAGAGGCTACATAACAATAATAATGTAAGGGCACAACAATAACAATAGTGGGCTTCTATGGGGCACAACAATAACAACATGGGATACATGGGCACAACAATAACAATAGTGGGCTACATTAACAATAACAATAAGGGGAATACATTAGTATTATAGGGACCTAACAGGAAGACCTTTCTCCAAATCTACCTCAACAAAAATCCTGGCATAAGCGAATTGCTAACCTTTGGGTTCAACTCGATCTATCTACCTATTGATTCAGTTTCCGATTGCTCTCAGGAAATTGTAACTCCAACAAGCCGAAGGTAATTTGGGTAATTTAACCCACACATGAACTGCATTAGGCACATCTTCATCTAAATCAAAGTCTAGTGACCAGGGGTTAAGGTACATCCCTCGAGATCCCAAAAAGTACGACCCATATATGAATATGACGTCTCTATCCTCCTTAAGCTCGAAGATAAAAGCAAAATAACCATTCCCACAAGCGAAGAAAGTTACTTTCCCTTTCATTTTTGGCTTCCATGTCTTCTCAATCCACAAATCGATTGAATTCAGAGACAAACACATGCCCATAAACTTACCTACTAGGGCTTGCTCTACGTAAGTCAACGTTGTTCGAGAAAATCCAGACGGAAGCACCACTGAAAGAACTTCTTTTGCTTTTTTAAGGAAGCAAGAGCGCTGATCCTTGGAGCGGGGTTTCTCCCACGATATATTTCAAGGTTTTAGTATCACCACGAGGAGGGGGCGAAGCCCCAAAGTAGCAGCGATGCACATGTAATCAAAACCTTCACGATGCATAGGCTAAGGTTTTGTAAAGCTCTTGATTGTTTCTAATAAATTAAAAATATTAAAAATTAATATTAATAATATTTAATAATTATTATTAAACAATATTTAATAATTGTTATTTAAAAATAATATTTAATAAAATTCCAAATAAGACTTATTGAAAAAGATTATAAAATTGAAAAGAAATTGTTAATATAAATTGTGAAAATACAGTTAGATATTCTTTATATTTTTGGTATTGTATATATTTTTTATTAAGTTTTCGGTATGTATATACTTGCAAATAATAGGTGAAATTTTAAAATGATATTTTTTCTATTTGATTAGAGTTTTTAATATTTAAAAATTATAAATGCAATTTTTTTTTTTTTTTTTCTCGTTTAGACTAATCCTAATCTTCCCATTTTTTCTCCTTCCATCCCACCCATGGATTTCGAACCGGTGACCTTATAGAACAGAGTGCCTTAACAGTGCACCCCATCACCGACTGTTCTACACCACATGGGCTAAAATTATAAATGCATTAGGATGACAATTTTTTCATATATTTTAACTGCAATACTAAATAATTTTTTGCCAAATTTAAAATCTCAATCAAATTAAATTTTAATGATATATATAAAAATCAAGTAATGTTTTAATATCGAACAAAGTATTTATATTAATTATAAACTAATCTACCACTCATATTTAAAATCACCAAAACTTTTATGGTTGTAGACTAATCCACTACTAAATATTTAAATCACCCAAACTTTTATGGCTATAAACTAATCCACCACTCAATTTTTAAATCAATAATTAGAAGTTTGTAATTTTTTTAATATATTTTTTTATTAAAAAAGTACACAGCAGTATTTACAACACATTCAAAGAACAATCTATTTTGACTGCAGTAAAAGTTGATTTTGCTTAAATAAATTCCGAGCTCTGTCAACAACTTAAGTAAAGTAGTTGAATCTTACCACGGTTTCGAAGCGACGCTAAGACAAACCCTAGCTCTGAATAGGGTATTACCAGGGTTGGGGTTTGAAATTGGGGTTTAATGGGCAAGGCTGCTATTTTAGAGGCGATTTGATGTTTGATTTAGTTTTAATGGGCGAGATGAAGGATTCTTGATAATTCTTGGTAGTAAAGGACCGCGGGGGGCCTTTTTTGGCCCCTCCGCCATGCTTCATACGAAGAGATACTAACGAATCTACATCCGCACCATCCTCCTTGAAACGATTGGGAACGGATTTTGCGAGAAATCACAAGTCGAACAATAACACAAAGACAAGACAAACGATAGGTGGTGGTATAACGCTCCCCACTTTACAGTTTACCAGGAGCTCAAAAGATAGCCAGGCATGCATAAACCCCCTTAATGACTCAAGGGACTTAAAGAGGGTTCCTTCCATGTGCCCGCTTTCTAAAGGGTATGTTTGGCAACTCCCTTCCCCTTCACTTCTCTGCGCCACTCGCGTTTTCTTTCTTTCTTTCTTTCTTTCTTTCTTTGTCTCTGCACAGGTTTATTATGCTATTAATTCCATTAGCGTCACGGTTTGTTATTTGATGGCGTCTAGTGTTTGAAGGGTTTGAGAGGCTTACTAGGTTTTGGCCATTTCGATGATTTTGTTATTGAGTTTCTAGGTCTCTGCAAGGAAATTTTGCGTATGAGATCTGTAAGATTTGAATCATAGTTGATTTTTGAGGGTTTGCATTGTTTTGGGGCATAGGGTTCGTGGAGTATATGAGGTTTTTGTTGTTGGGTTTTTGAGGTTTTTTCTAAAGAATTTTGTTGCAGACGGCGCGGGCATGGAGAGGGCCGAGCGGCTGGACTTCGATGGCGTTAAAGGTGTGAGGAAGCCACGGACATTTTCGGTAAGGAAGCCCAGATCGGGAGGATCCCATGCAACGTTTCTCAATGAGTACGAGCATTCGTCGCCGTCGGATTCCCCGCCCTCAGATCCTCGAAGTGCTGGAAATGTTGATAAGGGTTTGAATGAAGAGCCTGGTAAGTATTCTAATCCTCATTCTCATGGTGATGATTACAAGAGAAGGCTAGGGAGTAGTAATAGCAAGGGTAAATTTGAGATGGGGAAGGATGATTTGGGTAAAAGTAATAAGTCGGCTAGTCACAGAAGGGCTGGTGGAGATGATGACTGGGTGCCCGAGAGGGATGAAATGAAGAGGGTTCGGAGGGATGTTGCAGACCATAATGGCAAGCATTCTGGCAGGAGCCCAGATAATGATAGGAATCATGACAGGAAGTATGATAGAGGGGGTTCCAAGCCTCAGGAACATGAGCGGAGTAAGAGGCCTGAGAAGTCTTTCAGGGAGAAAAATCACAGGGATGGGTTTCATTATGAGAGGGATTCCAAGGAGTATTCGACTGGGGAGAAGGCCGAGAAGGAAAGGGGCAGATTTGGTGAAACATTCAAGCGGAAGCGGCACTGCGATGATTTAGATCGATCGAAGCGGTTTCGTGATGGTGGGATGGACAGGAAGGATTCTTATGAGAGGAATGGTAGTCATGACAGATTGGACCGTGATCGTGAAAGGGACCGGGATAGGAATAGGGATCGAGACGTGCAGGGCAATGTGAAAAGCAGCGAAGGCGGCCAAGGCCCCAGTCATGTTCACAAAAGTCTAGTTGGGGGATTGGGTGCAGGTGGGTCTTCCGGGGACTGGCGTAATTCTGATGGGCACAAAGTGCCGGAGAGAAGATCCTCAGATTCCCACAATCTGAGTCAGCTAAAAGGAGGAACGGACTCCGGGCATAGTAGAATGACAGATGGAGGTAGGAGGGCGGAAGGGCGGACTATGGATAGTCGTCATGCAGGACAATCAAAATCAGCTAGCGAAGGTCAGAATGGGGGACAAGTCAAAACACCGGTTGATGGAAGAACCTCTCATAACAGGGATTCTGATATGAAGTCTTTGGATAAATCAGTGCTACGGCAAGATGATCCGCTTTCTCAAGAGGGTCGGTTGACAAAGGTGAAGCTTAAGGTAGGTGGGGTTACACATACTATTCATGCAAATTCCACTGGCAATCCAGGAGGAACTAAACAGAAGGGTTTGGAAGCATCATCTGCATCTGTGAAGCCTCCACAAGCAACTGAAGGTGGGAGACGGCGCCAGAGACTTATTCTTCAGGTATAAATTGGTCATCTGATGTACAAACAAATTTTTATCATCTTTAAATTATTCTTGACTTATTCTTCAGGTATAAATTGGTCATCTAATGTACAAACAAATTTTTATCATCTTTTAGTTATTCTTTTATTGTTTAGTACCATCTCATCTACCACCAAATCACCTGGGATATATGCCATTTGTTCAATCCCATTGAACAAAACTATGGTCAATTCAGGGGAATTTCTCTCTTATGTCACCTACATGCATAGGTGCCTTGGTAATATAATATTCCCTACTAACATTAACTCTGCTGGTGAATTTACCTTAATCTTTCATACATCTACCAAGCTTTGAAGTATCATATGCTAGTATTTGCCTTTGTGCAGTAAGAGTAGTGAGGCGCTTTGCAGCCCAGTATGACAGATGTTTTCATGTACATAAATACATGACAGCATCCAAAAAAATGTTAAACCAGTGTAGATTCATCTTAATTCCAGATTTATCAAGCACTGAGAGGGATTCAATTTCATGAGCTGTAGTTTTTTTTATCATTTAATTCCATGTCACGAATTAAGTTATTTGACCAGTTTATTCTGTAGTTCCTGCATATCTCATTGTGTTGTCATGCACATTTTTCCCTTTTCTATGTAACATGTGCATGCAGATATTTGTCATGTTTAGCCCTGAAATAGGTCTTAGCTACCTAATTAGGCATGTTTAAGGTGTTGATACCCATGGGGGAATATGTCTCATACCATTAAATTTGTCATGTTTAGCCCTGAAATAGGTCTTAGCTACCTAATTAGGCATGTTTAAGGTGTTGATACCCATGGGGGAATATGTCTCATACCATTAAATTTAATAAAGCTAGTGGTTTACGTTTTAAATTTGTCTAAATACATGTGGTCAAGATCTGTCCATGGTTATATGGGAGATTTCATATTAGGTATGCCGAACTACTGCTCTCAAGGACATGAGCTGACTCCATATCGAATGTGCAGGAAAATTCGGATGATGAAGATGACTTCCCTGTAAGGGTGGAAATGCAAGAATCACCTAAGAAGGATCTTCAGTTTTATACCAATGCATCTATTGCAAAGATGGATACACATCATGCCAAGGAAATTACCTCTGGCAAGCAGGTAGAAATGACTAACAATGTTTTAGCTGGCCAACCTGTTCGCAAAAGCACAAGGATACCTAAGAAGCGCATACTGGATGGTGAACATGATGAGGATGATGATGGTGAGGAAGCATCACAGCGGAAAATCTCAAGGAACCCCAAGAAACGTGTTCCAGTTGGTGAGTATGAGGAAGATGAGGAGGGACATGAAACATCTCAGCGACGTAGTTTAAGGATGCCTAAGAAGCGGATGCTGGATGCTGAATATGATGAAGATGACGAGGAAGATGAAATGCAGCAGCATAAAAGAAGATTGAAAAGGTCAAAATATGAAAGGGATTCAGAAGATTTATATCAGGAAGATGAAGAAGAAGAAGCTGCATCAGCCGATGAAGATGCAGAAATTGTGGATGTTGAACTTGAAGGAAAGAAGAAGAGAAGCAGACGAAAACACGAAGTTGGAAATTCAACTTTTGATGATAAGAAGGAAGCTCCCCTTACTGCACGCCAAAGGGCTATGCAGTCATGCAAAGATGCTGATTCAGAAGTAGGAGCAAATCTGATCGAATTTCCAGAAGGACTGCCTCAGACCAGTCAGAGAAGTAGGTCATTTTCCGTGCAACTGATCTTAGCATGTTTGTTGGCTTATTTATTGCGTTGCAAAAACTTGTCTTAAAGAAAATCAAATTTTAGTGGGCTGTTAATTGTTTCACTATTTTTTGAACACCATAAGCAAAAGATAATAAACCATTAAAGAGGCAATTTATAGGTAGTTCCCAATTTCTAAAATGTTTACTTGAATTCGTTCAGTTCATTCCCCAAAAATTTGTTGGGCAAATTTTGATTATCAATTTGATTTTTAGATCTGGTGTATTTTCTTGCGCTGAGATGATTACACATTGTTTTCCAACTTTTGATAACGTAATTTTTATCTCTTTCACCCTTTTTGTGTAAACAGTCAGTCTTCACATTCTTCTTTTTCTTCGTGAAGTTTTGTTCTTCTTTTTAGGCTGCTTCATATCTCTTGTAAACTCTCCTGAATTGATGGATTTCTTCTCCTCGTGGCTAGGAAACTGGTATTTTTTCTTGTGATTTTTTTCACCACTTTGTATGTCAACCATATCTCTGTAATCTGATAGGGCAAATAGACAGACATCTGCTACTCATTATTTTTACTGACTAGGGAAGTTCTTTCGCCAAAGAAATGCATATCCCGGGGAAACCCACTGGGCACTTTTCCTCTTCAAGAATGGTACCCAGGGTACACTAGTTGGTTGCTGTTTTGGCAACCTAACCGGGTAGGAGCATCAAGTGAGGTCCACAATATTGACAAAAACAGCTTGGCTGGGGTCTTGACTCAGCAATCTCATGTTTGTAATTTGTAGCACTGAATAGCTCGAGCCAGCAAATTTGTAAATGTCTAATAGATGCTATTTGATGTATTTCTGATGATGTGTGCAGTTAGTATCTGTATGTTGTCACCTTTATGTCCGCTATTTTGTGATCTATTTTGATCTATGTTAAAAGTTTTGATATGAAATTGGTATATGCATGTTTACACATATATGCCCTATTTTGTGAATTATTCTTATTAATGCTGAAGTGTGAATTTTTTCTCTGGTAAAGGGAATTATGATGTAAATTTTATCATTGAAAGTGAGTGAGATGAAAGTCTGGTGCAATTTTGTTTGATTGTTATCTCATTATTAATAATGAGAATGTGCAACCACGTGGGTTCAAAGGCATTTGTAAAGGCATCTCTTGCTTTTCTCCTAACATGTACTTGCTTACTTGACAGAACGGAAAGAAAAGTTATCAGAGGTGGAACAGCAATTGAAGAAAGCAGAGGCAGCGCAGAGACGCAAGATGCAAGTAGAGAAGGCTGCAAGTGAGATTCAGGTATGCATGGCTGGGCGGGATTATAATCATGGGAGTTTCTAGTGGGTATATTTGTCTTTTAATGCAACTTAGTGCAAATAGAGAAGGCTGCCAATGAGATTCAGGTATGCATGGCTATTTATAGGTGGGTGGGGTTACAATCGTGGGAGTTTCTAGTGGGCATATTTCTCATAGAAAAGTTATATAAAAAATTTAATGTAACTAAGTGCTTACGTGGTTTTATATTTTCAGGCTGAGGCCATCAAGAAGATTCTAGGTCAGGACTCAATAAGGAAGAAACGGGAAGATAAGCTACGGAAGCAAAGAGATGAAATAGCACAGGTGATTTGATGTACTGTGGCTTCGTGTAGGATAGTTGTTTCTTTTTCCTGAATCTTTGAGTTCTAGTATTAAGATGTGTTTATGAACAGGAGAAGGCTGCTAGTGCCATGGTGCTTGCATCAAACACTGTGAGATGGGTAATGGGACCTTCTGGCACAGTTGTTTCATTTTCTGAAAACACAGGGCTTCCGAGTATATTCAATTCTGGCCCATGCAGGTTTGATTTTAATTTTTAATTTCTTTGTATCATAATTATTTCTAGTCTCCCATCAGTCTTGAATTATTATTAGTAACTGGCAGTAATGAATAGCATCACATGGCTTTCACTTTGTTTCAAGTTACTTCTACAGTGGCTGATTTTTGTTTTCCCATTAATTGGCATTGTAGGTATCCTCCACCTCGTGAGAAATGTGCCGGGCCATTATGTAACAATACATATAAATATAGAGACTCTAAGTCTAAGCTCCCTTTATGCAGTCTTCAGTGCTACCGTGCTATACATGATGTTACACATACTGTCTCCACTTGTTAGAGTTGCAGAACTCGATTACTGTGTTTAATGCCCCTCTCAAGAGCACAGGCACACAAGCACAGTACATGTTCATGCCACTTTTGGGAATAAATTTTGGTGCATTTGGCATTAGTGTTTTTGATGTATATGTGTCTGAATTATTCAAGATCAAGAAGGGGTGGCGCATACTGTATCTATCCAAGAGAAGGCTTCATAATATCATGTTAAAGCTCATGTTTAGAATAAACAGGGACCTGAGTTGGGCATACTTGTATCTAAAGATTCATTTTTATGTATAGATAAATCAATTATACGGGGAAGTTTTGAGATGAATACATCAAGATGTTAATTGTTCGAATCCATTAACCGGAGAAGATTTGGAACAGTGGTGGTTTACTTGCAAAGGGGATTTCGTCTGCTGCTATAATTGATTTTGCCGTTGTATATGTTATGCAGCTCGGATAGTGTGGTTAATGTTCTTACTATTGCACCGAGGGATATTCTGGTTGTAAATATGCCTTGCATCTCTTCTTTTGTTTCACGGGTACTCTGGATTTTTTGGATCCAATGTAGGCCTACTATTCTAGAAGCATGACAAAGATGTAAGATGACTACAATAACGTTGGCCATTGTATTGTGTGGCAAATGCCCTAACGAGTTTAATTTTTTCTTGAACGTTGGTGCTGTACATCTTGCCTTTGATAATTTGGTTTGATCACCAAACAAAGTTACCATGTCTATAAAGCTCCAAAGGTTGGCTCAACGTCAGCATACACACACTCAAACATCGCAAACGCACCGGCAAATTTTGTGCTTCATTGCTATTTTGCTGTTGTGCTGTCCTTTTGTACGTGCATTTTGTTAGACTCTCGTGCACTTCAGTAATGTGCATTATTGCTAACTTGCATTTGGCATAGAGGACTTGTTCTTAACAATTTAAGTACAATCCTGGGGACAGCATCTTGTTCTTGGGTAGATTGTTCTTTGATTGAACATGTGGGTTGACCCTGGACTAGGTTTTAAAAAACTACTAAATGGTAAGTTTATTCGACTAGATGACAGGATGTAAATTTGATCATTTAACTGAGTTGATGAAGCTTGGGGTTAAAATGTAACTCTTAGTTTATTAGGCACTTGCATTCTCATTATAGCTTTGGGAGGTCTCTGAGGTCTGCAACCGAATGAAGGGGGCCTCTGCCATGGCGGCATGTATTCAATGGCCAGTTTTCTATGGTCAATCATTGTAAAATGTTTCATAGATTCAGTTCAAAGCTATGTTGCACACGAATGAAGGGGCCTCTGCATGTGGCGACTTTTCCAATTCAATAGTTTTGATGGTCTTCAATTTTGGCATCTGCCTTTTCTCATTTTATTTTTATAATTGGTACTTGTATGGTTACATTTTTAAAATTATAGATCTTGCAATTGAGTATTGACTCCCTGGATCGTTGATTCTTATTGCAGATCATTAGGTTGGATTGTAGTAACACTAGACTGCCTTTTTAAGCATGACAATCACATTTCGTCCAGGATAATATTTATTACCTTGGTCTCTGCCAACCACGAGTCTTTCTAGTAGTGAACATATCTACAAATCCAGGAAACTGTCGAAAAGAGATAAAAAACGTTTAAAGCTTGTATTCTTTTTCTCTGAAGTCTGTAAATTCTTTATGTACTGGTAGTAAAAAAAAAAGTTATTACGTCCGTCTCTGCCAAGAAGTCTGATAGTCATGAACCCTGTATAAAAATCCAGGAAAAGATTCCTGAAGGCTATATTCCTTTTTCTCCAGTCTATCCAACTGATGTTAATTTCTTTTCGTGATTGGCAAAGCAAAACTTATTCAACTTCTCGTAATTGTTCACTAAGGCAATGGGTCTGACTGGCTTAAGGTTTTGAAACGTCCGCGTGGTTTGGGTGATTCTACACAAATTGTGACCACTATAAAACATCTTAATTTTGAAACCACTATAAATCCATCTTAATTTTAAATGCCATTGAATATTCTTAATTTTTAAGAAAGTTTTTGAATTTCATTGAATATTCTTAATTTTCTTGAAAGTTGAAGCTCTTAATTTTTAAGAAGTTTTAAAGTTTTATTCTTAACGTTTTTGAATGTCATTCTTAATTTTCTTGACGTTAATTTTCAAGAAAAGGTAAGCTCTTAATTTTTAAGAAGCTTTAAAGTTTTATTCTCATGTTATTTAATTGCCTTTTAAGTTATAAAATCCTTTACCCTTTTAACTTCTAAAATCTATTACGAAGATTACCTTTGTAATAGAGTTGAATTAAAATTTATTTTTGATGTAATACATAACATTTTATAAATTTAAAATATTTAAATAAAAACTAAATGTTTTATTTAATTGCCTTTTAAGTTTTATGGAGTTGATTGCAGATTAAATTATTTAAAATTTAAAGTAATACATAATATTTTATAAATTCAAAATATTTAAATAAAACTATTTTATAAATTCAAAATATTTAAATAAAACTATTTCCTTTGTAATAGAGTTGATTGCAGATTAAATTACTTTTTAAAATTTAAAGCAATACATAATATTTTATAAATTCAAAATAGGTAATAGAGTTTCAAAATAGGTAATAGAGTTGATTACAGATTAAATTACTTTTTAAAATTTAAAGTAATACATAATATTTTATAAATTCAAAATATTTAAATAAAAACTACATATTTTATTTAATTTCCTTTTAAGTTGCAAAATCTTTTACCCTTCTAAAATCTATTATTACGTTTGTAATAGAGTAGATTGCATTTTAAATTACTTTTTAAATTTATTTTTAAAGTAATACATAATATTTTATAAATTTAAAATATGTAAGTAAAAATTACAATATTTTAAAATTCTTAATTTTTAAGAAACAAGTTAAGAAGGTATTAATTTTTAAGAAGTTTCCTTTCAAAGTTATAGAATCTGTTACTCTTTAAAATCGTTAATATTTTTTGTTTTTGTTTTTGTGTTGTCCAACTGGTTCACTTTCCTATGTGCCCGCACACACGTACTGGCTACATCCAGGGTCTTAATAAATCACAGTACATCCTCCCAGGGGATCTACTGTCGGGCCTAACCCCGCGGGTGTCAACGAGATTTGATCCTCGGACCTCCCAATCGGGGAAGTACTTCAAGCGGGGACTCCACCGATTGAGCTAACCCTTGGGGCTAATAAAATCGTTAATTTTTAAAAAACAAGTTAAGAATCTATTAATTTTTAAGAAGTTTTTTACTTTTATTTTCCTTATGTTATTTAATTGCCTTTCAAGTTAAAATCTATTTTTAAGAAGTTTTTTATTTTTATTCTCTTCGTGTTATTTAACTGCCTTTCAAGTTATAGAATCTATAACCCTTTTAAATTGTTAATTTTTAAGAAACAAGTTAAAAATCTATTACCCTTTTAAATTGTTAATTTTTAAGAAACAAGTTAAAAAGCTATTAATTTTTAAGAAGTTTTTTACTTTTATTCTCCCCATGTTATTTAATTGCCCTTCAAGTTATAGAATCTATTACCTTTGTAATAGAGTTTAATTGCATATTAAATTACTCTATTAATTTTTAAGAAGTTTTTCACTATTATTCTCCTCATGTTATTTGATTGCCCTTCAAGTTATAGAATATATTACCTTTTTAAATTATAGAATCTATTACGTTTGTAATAGAGTTTGATTGCATATTAAATTACTCTATTTTTGAAGTAATATTGTTGAGGAGGTAAATCTCCTCTGCGGACAGAGGCGATCCCTACTAGCTCAAATCGAGTCTAGCAACAATCAAACACGCTACAGTGCAAGTTCCTAATTGCAAATAAATCGATTTGCGATGAAGGTTGCCCTGGAATCCAACGCTGTCATTTGTAAAAGAGGTGGTGCTTCCGTTCCTTTGCCCTGACAGATCACAATCCTTACGATCTCCGTGATCGGACACCTGCACATGCAAGAAACAACACAAACGCAAGTATAAAATTCAGTATATACAACTATATATCAGTCGAAGAGGACATAACTCGTGAACATAATCAAGAACGTGAACATAATCAAGAACAAGAGTGGAAACATAACCAATAGTCTCTTATCATTAATGAGTCAAAAGAAAAATACAACCATAGCTTCGACGCAGCATTCTCCTTGTATGTCGTCGTCAAAGAAACATGTCTGACAGTTCGTCACGATGGGACAAGCCTCTCTCTCCGGATACTTGGCAATAGTCTCCTTGCTTGGATTTGGCCTTAAGGGAATCAAGAAGGCTCTTGCAGCATAAGGATGTGAAAGCTCTTGGGAACTTGGAGATCCTGCCACCCTTTGGAACTAGCTTGCAATGGAAATGGGCAAGCTTTTATAGAATGAGGGAGGGGAGTTGGGATCACTATAATTATGGGATTGGCCCTATCATCAAGGAAGCTTCCATGAGAGGTGGCAAACCACTTCCTCTATGAAAATCCGTAGCCAAACCTCCCAACTCAAGATAGAAATCAATCCAGGAATTTGTTAGGATGAAACTTCCGCCTTTTATTTTTTAAAAACACCTCTTAATATGGTTGTGGCGGGTGCGGCTCTATGACAGAGCGCCAATTGGCGCACCCTCTTTGGAGGATTTCCCTCTTGGCGCGAGCGCTGAACTATGGAACCGCGCCAATGGAAAAAGAGCTATTTTTAAGGGTTTTTGCAGGGAGATGCCTTCAGGGCAATTAAAGCTCATCTTCAGAGGGATGCAATGAAAGTATTTTCAAGTCTTAACTCTGCCCACAGGTCATGGAATGAGCCCTCCAATGTGCGGGATGGGGATTGTAGGAACGGTGACAAATTGCTGTGTAACAAATATAATCTTTTATAAATTAATATTATATTTTATTAAAAATATTTATCTAATTTAAATAAATTATTTTGAATTATTATATTTATATATGATTTAGAGACTTTAATTTAGTTTTTTTAGTTTTTAAATAAATTCTAAATTCTATTACCTTTGT
This sequence comes from Pinus albicaulis, assembly GCA_034641835.2. Classification (NCBI taxonomy): domain Eukaryota; kingdom Viridiplantae; phylum Streptophyta; class Pinopsida; order Pinales; family Pinaceae; genus Pinus; species Pinus albicaulis. The sequence continues at coordinate 297,053,941 of CM076576.1, read as the reverse complement.
AATAGAGTCGATTGCAGATTAAATTACTCCATTTTTAAAGTAATACATAATATTTTATAAGTTAATATTACATTTTATTAAAAATATTGACGTAATTTAAATAAATTATCTTGAATTATTATATTTATATATGATTTAGAGACATTTAGTTTTTATTATTATTATTATTATTTAATAAATCCATTTTAATATTAATTGGACAAAGTTTCTGAGTGAAATATGAATGACAATTTCAATGAGGAATGTTATATAATTATATATTTTTTAATTTATTAAAGGCTTTTATAATTATATATATCAATGACAATTTTAATGGGCAATGCTATATAATTATATATGTTTTTAATTGATTAAAGGCTTTTATAATTATATATTTTTTAATTTATTAAAGGCTTGAATATAAGAAAAATATCACTATCTTTTTTTTTTTTTTACTTGTACATTCCAAAATGAAATATTAATGATGCTAACCAATGTGGTCTATTTGACCTTAAGAAGAATCTAATTGTAATTTTTAAGAATTTTATTAGAAGGGAAAGAAGCACATCAAGATAACTATAGTTGGATTGACTTAACAAGTCAAAAAGATTGAAGTGTGACATATGTTAGGGAAATGAGAGCGGATGTGAGTAAGGGCCGAACAATCTAAAAGAAAGTGCTTTTCATCCTCCACTCTCTCTTTGTATTGTAAAGATGACAAATTCTATTGTCCCAAGGAGTCATGTTTTTTCATTTATTAAGAACTTTAATAAAGGAAGATTATCACCTCCTTTATATCTAGTAGAGTGAGACAAACACATCCAATCACAATTATAAATTCAAGTTTAGGATCCCATCAAATATTGCAAAGGATTTAATATTCTCCTGTGTGGAGTTTTATGAAGTTCATTTCTTTTAACTTCTAAAAATTTGGTTAATAAAGTAAATTAGATTGTTTTTTAAATAATATAAAATATTTAATAAATTTGAATGATTTTAATAAAAAAATATAATTAGTTGAGAAATTTTTATTATCTGAGAAACGAGATTATATGAGTATGATTTTTTGAGTTGGTTTGCTTGGTTCCATTGGAAAACTAGACAAACGTTGGAAAATAGATTTCCAAAAGATAACATGAGTAAACTAATTGCCACTTCTTAACATGATTGTATTCAAGAAACTATATACAATAGGTGACTAAACTGTCTCAGTAGTAGTATTGCTGCATGCATAAACAAATAACATAGAAACAACTAGACCAAAAACAAAATATGCGTGAATCATGCAAGTGACTCAAGATGAGGTGGAAACTTGTATTGGATCAACAACAGACCTTGGTGAGGCTAGTCCTTTTCCCTTGTGTAGGAGGGTCTCAATCCTCGTTAGGGGCAGGGCCATGTGTTTGTGTTTCAAGCCTCATGGTGCTCAAGTGGGAATTTGTCATGCTCTCTTGGCTTCATTGTGTTCCAAGAGGACCTTGTTGAGCAAGGATTTAATGTTCCAATGTAGCTCAATTGTGCAAATGCTGGTTTTGGTGGCCTTGGGTATAACTCGAATCAGGCACCCATTCAACCATTGAAGCAAAGACTTCAACATCAGTGTACTCGTACATTGGCATTTGCTTGCTCAATTTCTTGTTGGATAGGTTTGGGGTTCTGGTTTTAATAATGCCTAACAATGTTATGGGCGCAAATGTAAGCGTGAATGTTCCCTTCCACTCAATTCGCTGAGCCTCTGTGGTTGTGGGCTCTCTATCATGTCAATGGGAGAGGCATAGAAAAAAGGGCAATCGAGGGAGTGAAAGGGATGAGATCGTGGAGTGAGTGACAAAGACCATGAAAGCTAGGCTGTCAGCCAAACATGAGAGGATGGACAAGGCTGTGGTGAGCAATAGTGAAAGCAACACACAAGTTCAAAGCGCCATAGGGAATAGACTAGGAGGACCCAAAAGTATGCTCCAAAAGAGAAAATTTAGATGCTAAAGTACTGACTGTATTAATACCAAAAGAGTCTCGCCATCCAACTCTGTTTGAACAAAACACCATTGAGTAAACAAATTATAAAAATCAAAGTTCTTGAATTGAGGATTGTATAACTCGCAGGGGCCCACCACCATGAAGGAAGCCCTCTTGGGCGTGAGTGGACCAAGCGCAGGGTTACGAATGCAGACCTCCTACCGTGTTTCCACCCAAAGAAAACCACCTCCCTCTAGAGTTAGTTTTATTAGTGGAGCTCGTAATCTCACTCAGAAAGTATTGAATGCGATTGGAGGAGGAGAAAAGTGTCTAGATTAAAATGGTAGCGGGGGACAAGAGGACTTGGACTTGCCCCCTCCAAAGAATAAGAAACAACAAAGCGAAAGTGGTAATTTTCCTTGTAGCAGGCTTCAACGAAAAGCACCAAAATACAACGCATCAATGTGAAAACTGGAATATAGTCAAATTTGGCTTGCCTGTTAAGTGTTCTTCCGTCGAGAAACTTCAGAAGTCGACAATCCAAATCCTTAATTGCAACATCATTAATGTGTGAAGGATTCTTATTTAAGTTAGGCTATCAAATGGAGGACAAGACGACCACGCCTCCTCTCTTTATTTAGTGGGGTGACAACTGTGGCACCGACCTCCCCCCTCCCTAATATGCTTGTTTTGGTCACAATAGTAAATGCTATTAAGTGTAGACCCTCACCTTGATTGAAGACAATTATTATATTTATATATGATTTGGGGTCAAATTAATTTCATTTATACTTTTCTTTTTAATTTACACTAAAATAATTTAAATTATTATATTTATATAAAATTTAGAGTCAAAATAATTTTAATTTTAATTCACATAAAACAATTTTATTGTGATTTTATAATATTTTTTATTTTTCTAAATATTATTTTTTATTTTAATTAAATAAAACATTATTATAATTAATTTTATCTTAATAAAAATATATTTATCAAATAAATAAAATTAATTTAAAAATATAAAATATAAAATTATTTATTTGAAAATATAAAATATAAAATTACTTATTTCTATATTTTATAGAACAACAAAGTTGCACATATAAAGTGAAATATTAATGACATCTTCAATAAATCATATCTTGGAATTTTAAATAAAATGACGATTATGTTAACTTTTATAAAATTAATTTGAAAATATAAATTTTAAAAATTACTTGTTTCTATATTCTATACTACAACACAGTTGCACACATAAGGTGAAATATTAATGACATCTCCAATGAATCATAAAGTCTAAATAGATTTATATAATGTTTAATTTTTTATATAATTATATTTTTATTTATTTCATCCATTTGTTTATGCTTATTTTTATCTATTTGAATGTCTTAACATTTTATAAATTTTTATTTATTTATATCTTTAACTAATTATTTAATTATTTAATATTTTATAAATAATTATTTATTTATATTTTTAACTATAATTATTAAGAAAATTGGAAAATAATATACTTATCTTAACAAAAAAAAAAATATATTACCAATTTATGTTAGTCATTTAAAATAAAAATAATATATATATATATATATATATATATATATATATATATATATTGGATTAATATATATAATTAATCATATTATTAGGATTTGGTTGATTTTATCCTTAGAAAAAGGTGAAAAATCCAATTAATCTTATTGAATAAATAGTGTGGATGCATCATTACCCAGTACTAGGCTATTAATGAATTAGTTAATTAATTAATATGAAATAATATGAAATATTTTTAATTAAAAATATTGATTAATAAATTTTAAATTAATATATATTATAATAAAAAAAGTTTTATGTAAATTTTAATATAAATGGTTATGTTAAAAAAATTTCTAACATAACCATTTATATTAAAATTTACATAAAACTTTTTATTTATTATTATAATATCTATTAATTTAAAATTTATTAATCAATAATTTTAATTAAAAATATTTAATATTACTTCCTATTAACTAATTAACTAATTCATTAAGTGTTAGTTTTTAACGGCTAGTTTTCTATTGCTAATACTTGGCAATGATGCATCCACACTATTTATAGTTTTCTACGACAATTTTCTATGGCTAATACTGGGCAATGATGCATCCACATTATATATAGTTTTCTATGCCAGTTTTCTATGGCTAATATCGAGCAATGATGCATCCACACTACATCCATATTATTTATTCAATAAAATCGATTCGCTTTTTTACCAAGTCCCGACGATGAACCACATTAATTGGTTCGAAACGTTGACCAAATCCTAATGATATGATTAATCCAAAAAGACTGACGATGATGAACCACATTAGTTGGTTCGAAACGTTGACCAAATCCTAATGATGTGATTAATCCGAAACGACATTTATTTATTTTATGGATCACAAAAGTCTCAAATCTAACATATATATTGTTTAGGTAATTTGAAAATTTTTGACTTGTTATAAAGGAAACCAAACAAAAAAATAACAAATTGTTAGAAACTATTCACATTTGTTATCTGTATAAAGGAAAAACCAAGGCATAGACTAACAGTACCACTGCCTTAATCACAGTCCCAAGCCTTGGTACAATATTTGTGAGAAGGCATGCAACTGTTGCAAGAGGAGTGGTGTCCATGAATGACACACCCTCAACTATTTCATGGTTCTTCACTTGTTTTACTGCAACTCTAGTAGGATTGTACATCGTAACAGGAAGGCAACAATGGAGCATCGACGGAGCAGCTGTGAGCAAGAGAAGTCGAGCAAAAGTCAAGGAACATGATTGATTCCCAGGGTTGGAAGCTAATATATTTTAGTTACTTGCAAGTATAATAAAAAATGGTTTATGGAGTTGATAACATATGGCGGGTTTAGATGGGTTTAAGTGAAAAGGAGCCAAAGATGGAAGGATCAGTTATGAACAACACACATCAGGATACAATCAGAATTCCCGAGTTCCAAGTTAACTATTAGTCTAATGTAGGTTTACAATTTACAAATGAATGGTTTTTCAGGGCCTCAGAGTTGGTTTATCGTTGGATTGCATTATTTCTCTACTATCAAAAGTGAATCAAAAGTCACATTGCAACGACGAGATTTTTTCTATTTTTACAGGAGCCATAGATGGGTGGAGCTGATAGGGGCCTCAAACATACTTAAATTCTTTTACATTCTGATACTCATAGGATGAACATCGATTTCTAGGGGATTCCCAACCGATGCTTAGTTTGCCATTCCACAGGACATCTACTAGCGACCCGCCCGACCCGCCTACAACCTGGTCGATAGACTACTTCACGGAGACGTCGAAAATATCCTTTGGCTGGAACATGCAAAGGTTTGGACACTTCAAAACTGCTGATCAATCCGCTTAAGGTTCCAGGTACCACTACCGATCCTTCCTATGTTTTCTTTTCATCTCCTGATGATGTTTCATCCCCTGTTCGGTCTTCATGGCCCTCGTAATAGGGTATCTTTGGGTGGGGAATTTATGCTTCCTTCCCACCCCTCCATCACTCCTCTCCCTTCATCGATTACGACAATGGTCCCTCCTTCCTTTCCTCTGCTACAACCTCCCTTTGTTGACTGTGGCACGAGCCTGTCTCCTGCACCGCCTTCTCCAGGTGTTCGTTTTGTGTCGGCAACTCTGGACTGTCCCATTTCGCCGGATCAAGACCTCAAAGATATTTTCTTCTCAGAACCTGTTGATATGGATCCCCTGAACATCAAGACGTCCTTTTTCCACTCGAGGGAGGAGACTGGGAAATGCCCTTCCCATTTTGCCTCTGCTTTGGACAAGTCCTCGTTTACTCGGAAAAATAAATCTACTCGATACAAAAAACTTACGTCATGTATGATTTTGGTCATGCCTTTGGATGAACTTATGTTAATTTTGGGCAACTAGGTCCAAACTCCATGTTGCTTTGCTCATATGACGATGTCCTTATTTTTGTTGGATTCCTCTTTCGGAGAGGTGCAAGATTGATCTAAAGATCATCTTGATCGGATGAGCATAACATTTATTTTGAATTTATTTTCCACATGTGCAAGGTCAGCCAGATTTGTAATGTAGGATCACATGCCTAAATAGATGTGTCACACACCCTCATTGATGGATATAAATTGGAGAGACTTGGAGGTCATTTTCTCATCATCTCATCACACATTCTCTCATTGTGATCTGATTGGTTTGATAGCCTTTGGAGGTCTTTTTCCCCTCACACATGTGGAAGTGAAACCACTGTTTTCTGTGGATCTGTCTAGGGATTTTTGCTGCAGTGTTGAACAGTGTTGACCATGGTCAACCCTTGGTCATTTAACCTCCAACTTCTGCCAAAAATCCGAATTTAGGAGGCCGTACAGTTGGGCACTAAAATCGAGGAATTCTGAGTTGTTTGACCGAAGCCCTAATTTACTGTGCTGAATTTTTTGCTGATGCATGTGTTGACTTTTCTGCACTGTTTTTGGGTTGACTAGTGTTGACTTGTGATGAGTTGTCTTTGAGGGCTCTGGGTGTGACACATGAAGGGATGGCTGACTATGAAAGACTTTGCTGGTTGAAACATCTTGTTGACCGCTGTAACGCAACAATATCTCTTATCTTTGTTGGACAAAAGGAATTGTAAATATGATCTATATTTGGCTTGCCTTCTATTGATATATTATTGTGCTCTATCAACATTTTACTTTCATGTTTATGTGATTTCTATTTTGTATTGGGCCTAAGAAAGATTGAAGTAAAAGTGCATCAAGCATAGAAGACCATGGTTATCTAAATTTAACATGGGATCAGAGCTAAGGTGAAGACAAAGTCTAAGAGTCCAAGCTGGTGTTAGAGCTATCTTTGAAGGAAGAAATCCTATCAAGGACAAATGGCCTCCTCAACCTACAAGGGTTTCAAGGCTGATGATAAATTGACAGATAAGTCTGATTATCATGCATGGAAGATATCCTTGGATTTGGTGCTAGAAGATCAAGATGTCATGGACTATGTGCAGGGGAAGATTCAAAAGACTCCGTCAAATGCAGTTGCTGCCATGAAGACAGAGTATAGAAAAGGGGAAATCAAAGCAAAGATGATTATCCGAGATTCTATTCATAAGCACTTGGTTGCTTACATTTCTGAGCTGAAGACATCTAAGGAGATGTATGATACGCTGGTGAGCATGTTCAGGGTTAGCAATGCTAATCAAATCCTCTTGTTTAAGAATCAATTGAAGAATATTAAGAAGGGTAAGGATGAATCTATTCAATCCTATTTTATGAGGCTCACTGAAATTAGGAATAACCTCTTAGCTACTGGGGAAGAAATATCCGATCGAGAGATGGTTCTTATTGCACTTGAAGGTCTCCCCTGTGATTAGCATGTATTCAATACCACTATTCTTAATAATAATGTGATTCCTGATTTTGATGAAATATTGAAGAGATGCACTCAAGAAGAAACAAGAATGATGGAGTATGCCTCTAATGGAAATGGAAGTGACCCTAATGCCTTCGTCGCTAAAGCAAAGAAGAAGAACCATGGTGGCCCGAGAAATCAAAACCATAATAGAGCGGAGCCCAAAAGAAGGAAGGGAAGATGTTACACTTGTAACAAGTCTCGTCACTATGTAAGAGAGTGCCCTAATAGAAGGAACTCTCCCAGGGATGATGACAACAACAACTCGAGAAGGAATTGCAGGAACAACAGGTTCCAACGAAAGAGAAAGGCTCCCTCTGATCGTAAGGAAAATGGGAAACCTTTCAAGAGGTCAAGAAATTCCATATACGATGAGTCTAGTGTTCTTGATAATAAGAGAAATGAATTTATTCTTGTATCTTCCCTCTCTACTGCATCTCCATCCGAAACCTTGGATGTTTGGTTGATTGATAGTGGTGCTTCAAGGCACCTCACTTGTTATAAAGAAGCCCTTTCCGATTTGGCTAAAAATGATACTAATATGGAAATTATCCTTGGAGATAATGCCACCTATCCTGTGAAAGGGACAGGGACTGTGACCCTCCATCTATCTCAAGATCAATTCCTTCGATTACAAGATGTGTTATACATACCTAATTTGAAGAAGAAACTTGTGTCCTTTTTGGCAATGGAAGACAAAGGGTTCAAGGTGGCATTCATTGATGGAAAGGTACTTATCTGGAAGAAGAACTTCAAGGAAGCTCTTTCTATTGGTTTTAGAGTTGATACACTCTACTAGGTTGGAGGAAGTCCATTGGGGGCTATGTAATGTGATACAACTCTTCAAACAGAGTTATGGAACCAAAGGTTTGCACACCTTCATTACAAAGCCCTTCCCGAAGCAAGGAAGGTGTTGACATGGATGCTTGAATTTAGAGATCATGATCATGAAGGTATATGTCAGGGTTGTGCCGAATGGAAGCATACAAGGGGACCATTCCCCTCAAGTGTCACAAAGATAACTGATATCTTTCACTTGATACATTCTGACTTATTTGGTATGCTGCTTGTGACATCCTTAGGAGGATGTTCCTATTACATGACTTTTACAGATGACTTCTCCCGCAAGACCTGGATATATTTTTTGAAGAAGAAGGACGAAGCATTCAAATGGTTCCATACCTTCAAGGCCTTGGTGGAAAATCAAACTGAGAAGACAATCAAATTTTTGAGGACCGACAATGGGACCAAATATGAGTCAAATGAGTTTAATGAATTTTGTAGAGAAGCTGACATTAAGAGGGATACCAAAACTACGTACACTCCTGAGAAAAATGGTGTTGCTGAAAGAAAGAACACGACCATTATAGAAGATGCCCGCGCCATGCTATGTGACCAAGGTCTTCCGAAGTTTCTATGGGGAGAAGATGTGAAGACTGCTGTGTATGTTCAAAATAGACGCCCGCATTCTGCTTTGGACTCCAAAATTCCCGAAGAAGTCTTCTCTGGTAAGAAATCTGATGTTTCTCATTCTATAGTTTTTGGTTGTCATGTTTACTTTCATGTGCTGAAAGAAAAGAGAAGTAAGCTGGATGATTCTGGAAAGAAGGGAATGTTTGTGGGCTTTAGTGAAACTTTGAAGGCATATAGAATCTATGAGCTTGGTCAAAGAGAAGTGGAGATATGTCACGATGTCACCTTCGATGAAGATGTTGCCCTCAAGAAAGTGAGAAATATTCCTAACTCCAAGGCAGACAAAGAAGATAAATAAGCAGGGAAGTAGGAAGAGCCGATGGATGAACTGATGCTCGATGTTGAAGGACCTATGGATCCCATTGATACACCTCCTTCAAATAAGATAAGAACCTCATGGCTCAGGGATACTCTCGCAGATGCCAAGAGACATGTTGCCCCAAGGGGGACATTCCGTGAAAGCACGAAGCCGATGAGATACCAAGGGTATCTAGAAGCCATGAGTACGATAGTATAGTTTGAGCCTGGAGCATTTGAAGAAGCTGTAAATCATCAAGTTTGGAAGGATTCTATGCACGAAGAATATGAGTCCATTATGAAGAATGATGTTTGGGAAGTGGTCTCGAGACCAAAGGACAAATCTATTGTCACCTCCAAATGGGTCTATAAGATCAAGCATGGATATGATGGAAGTGATGAAAAGTACAATGCAAGTTTTGTTGCCCGAGGCTTCTCTAAAAAAGAAGGCATAGATTATGATGATATATTTGCACTTGTGGCCCCCTATACCACCATCCGATCTATTATTGCCCTTGTTGCTACGCAAGGATGGAGTCTGCATCAGGTGCATGTGAAGATCGCTTATAAAGGAAGAGGTGTATGTGGAGCAAACTCTAGGGTTCGAAGTCCGAGATAGATACACCCATGTATGTAGGTTGAAGAAAGCCCTCTATGGGTTGAAGCAAGCCCCCAGGGCTTGGTATGAGAGGATAGATAGCTACTTGATGAAGCTGGGCTTCACTCGAAGTAATGTTGATCCGAACATTTACTTTAAGGGTGATAGAAAGACCTCTCATTCTGGTTCTCATTAGGGGAATTTTGAGGTCTAAAATGGGCCTACTAAGGAAATTATAAAATAATAGTGGAAATAATAAAATAATATTAGATTACATCATCAAATTTTGGAGGGAAAAACAAAAAGTAAAAAGAATAAAAATTAATAAAATAATAAAACTATTTTTTCAACCCATATTTTCAACTTATCTCCCTAAATTTTTACTCAAATGAAGAGCAGGAGTACTCGTTGGATGAAAAATTTAATTCCTCATCTAAGGAGCACCCATGTTGCATACTTTCGATTTCCCCTGCTACACAAAAAATGAGAAATACATGAAAAACGTGATTGCAATCACGTTTTTCATGTATTTCTCATTTTTTGTGTAGCCAGGTCCATCGAAAGTATATAACATGGGTACTCATTGGATGAGGAATTAAATTTTGCATCAAAAGAGTACTCTCACTCAAAATTTGAGTAAAAAATTAGGAAGATAAGTTGAAATTACGGGTTCAAAAAATAGTTTACAACTGGGCACTAAAGTTGAGGAATTCTGGGCTGTTTGATCGAAGCCCTAATTTGTTGTGTTGACTTTTCTGCTGCTGCATGTGTTGACTTTTCTGCGCTGTTTTTGGGTTGAATAGTGTTGACTTGTGATGAGATGTCTTTGAGGGCTGTGGGTGTGACACATGAAGGGTTGAGTGACCGTGAAATACTTTGCTGGTTGAAGCATCCTCTTGATTGTCGTAACAGAACAATATCTCATATCTTTGTTGGACAAAAGGAATTGTAAATCTGATCTATATTTGGCTTGTATTCTATTGATCTATTATTGTGTTCTATCAACATTTTAATTTCATGTTTATGTGATTGATGTTTTGTATCGAGCCTAAGAAAGATTGAAGTAAAAGTGAATCAAGCATAGAACACCATGGTTATCTAAATTTAACACCTTATCTCACCTTCCTACCTTGGTGGATTTTCGATATATGACTCTTTTTCTCCTGAGGTCCTTAGAGTAGGCGAGCTTGATTCTATGGTTACCCCATGATCATTATGTCCCTCAACATTAGGGGATGGGGGTTGGAACAAAATCATGCTCTCTAAAAGGGCTCATTCATATACAGAAGCCAAATGTTATACTTCTTCAAGAAACTATGATTTCTAAGGAAAGGTCTTGGGAAATCCCGCTTAAAATCTATCCTGGGTGGTTTGTTTGTGCCACTAATTCTTGTGGTATTTCTAGAGGTTTATAAATGACTTGGAAACCCTCTAGAATCAAGTTTTTGGCTTTCTTGACTCATGCAGGTATCCTCCTATCTGGGCATATGCATGGTTCTCCTCTCCGTTTTCCTATCCTTAATATGTACGCTCCATATACAGGTAAGCGACTATTTTAGGACCAGGTGCTGGATTTGAATTCTCTCATTGTGGCTGGAGACCTAAATCTAACATTGGACAACAATGAGATTTGGGGCTATAAGGCCAAGCTAGATTTCTTGGAGTCCCATTTTAGTTATTTTTTCAACTATCTGTCTCTGCGTGATATTACTCCACCCAAGCTTGTTCCCATATGGAATAATGGATGTACAGGGTCTGCATGTATTTCAAAGCGATTGGATAAATTTTTGGTCAAAGAACACCTTGCAGTGGGTCTGGTAGATCTATACTCCTCGGTCATTCCTTCTTTTGAATCTGACCACCTCCCGATCTTGCTCTCTTGGGCTAGGGAACATTGTCACAAGGTTCTCCCCTTTAAATTCAACCAATCTTGGTTGGCCCATAAGGGTTTCGCTTATATTGTCCATCATATTTGGAATGATCCTTATTTTCAACAGAGTTCAACCTATATGAATAATATTTGCTGCAACTAAAAACCTTGAAGAGCGAGGTCCAAAAGTGGGTATTGACTTAGAAAGAAGCTGAATCTTAGCAAATCGACTCCATTGAAGCCTCCCTTAGCGATATTTATAATTTGGATGATCCATCATTTATACCTCTGAATTTTGCAAACTCCAGATTTTGAATCTAGAAGCCAAGAAGAGAACTATCTACAAATTACAGGAAGAGGTTTTGCGACTTAAAAGTTGGGCTACATGGCTAGCGACAAGTGATAAGAACTCAAGTTTTTTCACAGATTTTCCTCCATGAGGAGGAGCAAAAATTCCATTTGGAACATCCATGATGATGGGGATAATATATACTCTACACAGTTAAACATTGAACATGTTTCCCTTTGCCACTTCAAGGGTCCTTTCACAGCCAAATACCTCTCGACACATGCTCAAATGGACTTCATCAATCACATGCCTCTGTTGATACATGAGTCTGAGAATGATATTTTGGGTAGAGCTATTACGAAAGAGGAAATCCATAATGTCCTACTTGCATGTGCTAGGGAAAAAAGCCCCAATTTTGACGGGTGGGGGGTGGAGTTATACATTCATTTCTTCCAGATTATGTCCTCAGATCTTCTGGCAGTGGTTGAAGAGTCCAATATCAAGGGTTATATCACTGGAGACATTAATGCTATTTTTATCGCTTAATTAATACCCAAAAAGAAGTCTCCTATTTATTTCAAATATTTCCGCCCCATCTCCCTTTGTAACTTTGTCTATAAACTGATCTCTAAACTCATTGCTTGCTGATGTACCATATCATCTCCAGAGAAATTTGGTTTTCTGGAGGAAAGAAAAATCCAAGAAGTTGCGGAGATCGCTCAGGATTGCCTTTATTCCATTAAGGTGCAAAAAATCAATGCTTGTCTACTGAAGATTGATCTAAATAAAGCTTTTGACAATGTTGACTGAGAATTCTTGAGATTGATTTTACATAAAATCAACCTTTATCAGTCAGAAATTAATTGGATCATGGCATGTGTGAACTCCGCTAACTTTGCTGTCATTATTAATGGGCTCCCGTATTCCTTTTTTAAAGCATCCAGAGGTCTGCGTCAAGTATGTTCTTTGTCTCCCATTCTTTCTTCTTGCCATGGAAGCTCTTAGCAGAAGAATTACAACATAATGAGATAGAGGATTGATCAAGGGCATTAAGATGACCTGAAAAATCAATGTTTCACATCTAATATTTGTCGATTATCTCCTTTTTGGTGGAGTAGCTTCTATCTTGGAATGGACCCACTTCCATCAAATCCTCTCGTCCTTTGAATCCGCAACCAAACTTGACATGAACAAGAATAAATCTGAAATGATCTCTGCACATTTGGAAGAAGAGGTGACTTCATAGATTTGTGACATCTTCGACATTTAATCTCTGCCCTTAGACTCTGGTTTTGTTTATTTAGGTTTCCTCATTAATCCTAATCACTATTTGGATTCAAATTGGGCCTGGATTATCCATAAATTTGAACGCATATTATCAAATTGGTCGTTCGGGTGGCTTACCATTGGAGGCAGACTCATTATGATCAGATTTGTTTTGTAGTCCCTTTAAGTCTACTGGATGAATTTATATATCTTGCCAATGGAAATAATTCATTAGATAGATGTTATCCTATCCATATTCCTTTGGACTAGTTATAATTAATATGGAAAAATCCATATGGTTTGCTTGTCTCATATTGCTAAAGCTGTCGACAAGGGGGGCTGGCGGATCTTGGACACACTTTATTTCAATAGGGATTTAATCTGTAAGAGTTTATGTAGAGGACTATCTGGTAGGGTCATTTGGTCACATATCATGCATTATAAGGATTATACTTGTATTATAAGGATTTTGAAGTCTTGATCAAAGATGATGCAAAAATTACAAAAATATCCTCCTACATTTGGCACAACATGACGAGGAACAAGAATTGGTTATTTGGGGGCATTTGTTGGGAGGTAGGGAATGATTCTAGAGTAAAAATTAGCTTGGATGTTATTCGGGGCTTACAATGCAATCATTCCATATCGAAACCTCTACATTAACAAATTTGTGGAAGAGGTATCATTTTTATTTCTCATATTGTTTATTTTCGAGATCTTCCACTTAATTTACAATACTGAGTTAAGGTATATGAAATTGGTATCAATGGTTGCCTGGCCACATAATGGGAGCAATATATTATTCATATTAATGCTACAGGGATTACAATTTCATAGGATATGGACTAGATGTGCTGGGCGGGTCAATCACACAAGAATAATATTTATGTTAGAGAACTATACAAGAGTATATTCCACTCTCTTCCTTCTATTGAGGATCACATCTGGTTACAAAAATCTTGGACTTGGGAGTTTCCTCTAAAACTTAATTTTTTTAGATGGCTATCCTTACACAATAAAATCCTCACTTGGGAGAATCTTACCCATAGGGGCTTCATTGGACCTAGCATTTTCCACCTCTGCATGCAAAATTCGAAGGATGTTCTTCACCTATTTATGAGGTTCCCAATCACCATTAATGTATAAAATTTAGTTCTATTAACTTTAGGGATTGTGGCAACTTGGAATACTAATTTACTAGAGTCATGCCTTAAATATTGGTTTGAGTCACAAAAATATTTATGCACTTTACCTTTCTACATATTCTGGGGCATTTGACGATGTAGGAATCGTAATATTTTTGAGCATATAAGGGTGGATTTGAAGACTACAGTTTTTGGGGTCGTGGCTTACTACTCAGAAATTGGACAAAGGAAAAAAGAACATAATATGTGAAAGGCACAAGATTTGGATTTGTAGCAAAGGTTCCCAGTTGGATTTTTCGATGGTGCTTGCTCTAATAGTAAATATGGTTGCGGTGCTCTTATTATTTTGAACTAGGAACCTAATATCACTTTTGGTGGGAGGGAGGCAGGGGAACCAACAACAGGGCATAAATCATAGCTTTATGGGGCACCCTCTTCTGTGCAAAATGTCTCAAGATGAACAAATTATAGGTACTCAGGGACTCAAAGTGCACCATTGACTAGGCTAAGGAACTCTCTTGATTCCATCCTCCATTGTTAAAAAACTAGATGAGCACATTCATTTTGCAGAACGTACTTTTCAACAAATCTCATACAACCACATCTATAGGGAGAAGAATCACATCACGAATATGATTTCAAAAAGAGGAGTAGGAAAAACTCTAGGAGTCATTTTTTATGCTGCTTACAAACACGACTCCAGGATTAACACATGCAACATTTCATTACTTAGCCCCTATTATTTTCCACAGATCGAATCTAAATGCTTCTACACTTACTGATACATTTCAACAATATTTACCTACTGTTTGAAATATTTAGGCAAAAGGAACAAGTTTTTGAAAGTGTTGTTAGCCTTTCTAAGGACTAATTTTCATGTTTACTTTGACATAGAATCAAGATATTATGTTTTTTATTTGAAAAATATGACAAATTTTAATACCGAATAGAAAAATAACTATGTAACATGTACTCTCTTTTTTATATTAAATATAGCATTTTTTTTTCACCTAAAAAAAAGAGGCTAACAATACCAACACTGAAAGTTATCAATGTCATGCATATGTTTTACATTATAGGATGATAAATAAAAGGGGCTGTTCTATAGATAGGAAAACCAACCATAAAAGCAGATAAGAATGCACTAGGGTGAGCCTAACAACAAATGATATAAACTTGTCAATCATGAGGATAGGTAGGTATCAAAGTTTATGGGAGGGTCTCCATCCTTGCACTACTATGTGGAATTTGTGTTGGAATGGAAGACCATTTATAGGAGGGTCAAGCCCATTTTTAGGCCAACTAGACATCCCTCGACGACCATGGGCATCTCTTTCAACGCCTCCAACTTATGTAGTAGGTTGTATCTTTCATCTTCTTTATCAATCAACATCTTCCCCCAGTAACAAATTAACCTTCCAATATAAAGCAACAATATGCAAGTAATTATTTTAGCATCTATGTGTATTCTCGATATCAAGAGGCCAAGCAACGGTGTTATTAAAAACCTCCAAATCCAAAGTGCCTTGGCACTCATGGGGAACCTTGTCCTCCACTACTTGAATTTTGGACTATATCTCAGGAGGGGTATGGTTAGGGGATTGGCGAGCATATGACTTACCCTAAAATAAGGCATTATAGAATGATAACCAGGTGAAATCCATGGTGGAAAGGAAAGACAAGAGACTCGGTGAGAAGGCCCAGACAATAAAGGAAACCGTGATCAAAGAGCAAGAGAATTCACCCCAATTTATTTATTTATTTATTATTATTATTATTATTATTATTATTATTATTATTATTTTTCTCTGGAAAATACAACAACACAAGTAGTATTAGCTATGCATCAAACAAGGGAATCAATTGGCGATTTGAAGTTGGAAACAAACTCCTAGAATTACTTGATGGCACACGTGGGAGGGATTGAGGAATTAGCTAGCCATTCAACGTTGTAAATAAAAGCCCATAATTATTTGATGGCATATGTGGGAAGGATATCTGTTGGCCTCAATCATGTATTTCCAACCCCACATCACCCCCATGAGCGAACAAATATAAAATTCCATATTCTATCTGTTATATGTTTTGAAGTTCTTCGTGGCATATTTTTTTTGTTTAATTTGTTCATATTTCGATAGAGATTTGTGGGAATAAAAAATTTGAGCTGTAAACTCTCCACAATGTGAGTGCCTCATGGTTTTTTTAAGGTACTAAATCCATATGTGATCAAAAATTCATTTTAAGCAAAAAAAATATGACGATTTAATAATTTTTTTCCCTCTAATTCCATCCAAAAATTCCAAATGTATACTAGTTAGACAACACCGTATATAAATATGTTAAAAAACTATTATTTTACATTTGATTGGTGAATAGTGTAATATGATCATGACACAACAATTTTTCATGTTATTGTTGGTGGGCCAAGGTTAAGATACAAAAATTTGTATATAAATTTCCATCTTATTTTGACTACTCT
The DNA here is from genome assembly GCA_034641835.2 of Pinus albicaulis. Lineage (NCBI taxonomy): Eukaryota > Viridiplantae > Streptophyta > Pinopsida > Pinales > Pinaceae > Pinus > Pinus albicaulis. The sequence continues at coordinate 297,037,159 of CM076576.1, read as the reverse complement.
ATCATTAATATTGTTATTTTTTTTTTCTAATTATTATATGTATGAGGAGTTTTTGGTTGTAATTCCACACATTTTTTGTGTCAAATCATGAATTTTTATTGTTTAAAATGTTTTTTTTGACTACATATATAGATTCAACATCCTAAAAAACCCTTAATACACTTAGATTGTGGAGAATTCACAGCTCACATTTGTGATTTCAACAAACATACTAGATTTTGAGTAAATTCAACTAAAAAATATCATTTAAAAAAAACTCCAAAACATACAATAAATAAACTATGAAATTAACATTAGTTTAATGTGCTAAGTTTCCTTGTAGCATTCTTGATATTGTCTACATCTTCAACATGTCCAATAAATCACCCTGATCAGGGCGGGATATTGAACCAATGAATTCAAATCAAGGAGTGGGGAATTGAACCAATAACTTCAAATCAAGGAGTGTCTTACTAGAGCACCCAATCACCATCTATCCAAAACCCCATATACAAAATATTAACGTTATTTTTGATAAACATGTTTTTTTTTTAAAAGAGAACGGTTAGGAGATTTATATTAAGAAATTTAGATTAAGAACCAATACCCTTACATAGCATTCCATTATAATTTTTTTGTAGTTTATAAAACATTAGGTATTTTGTAGACTCTTGGATTGGAATTCCAGATTATCCTAATAACATTATCACTACAAACCTTAAACAAAATTCCCAAATGAAGCAACATTTACATCGTAACATGGAAAAAGATGAATATATTAGAAACAACAAGACCATACAACAAAATTTGTTTAATTAGGCCCCTTGGTGCCATCCTCCATGAAACAACTAGCCTTTTTTCCTTCGACATAAGTACTGGTACCATCAACTCCCGCTACCCTCAACGCAATGAAACTCCTAGTGACCTTTAGAGCTAATGTATGCTCACCACTGGCACAAACGTCCTCCCAAATTCCTTCCAAAGTCTACTCCATGTTTGCTTGCTGATGGATAAATTTTGCCTCAAGAAACAACTGAAAGGATATGCATTGACGCTACACCATGCCCTCTAGTTTCGAAATGGAGACAAGCAGAGAATGAATAGCATCCAACAACTTATCTAAGACTAGGCCGACCTCAAATATTTCAAGAGAGTTAGCCATGGCTGAAGTGTGAAGAGACGCGCAATTTCCTTGACCAACATAGAGGAGAGGAACAACAATTAAGCCAACAACAACTTGAGACACCTTTGAATTACATGGAGGTAGGGTGGTAGAAATATAAAAGGGAGCTCTACTAACACATGAGCCGAACATCGTTGGGGCCTTTGTTTTGGGATATAACAATTTTTTAGTTGCAGAGAGATGGAGGACAGGTGGCAGAACGCAATCAAGGTAGACAGGGAGCTGTCACAGTTGTGAAAAGCTAGAAGACAGGTGGTACAACATTGGCAGAGAACAGCGTAAATGGCAGAGATGGGAGACAAGAACAATCAGTAAAACTCCCAATGATAAAGAATAAGCGGAAGGCATCGAAGTTAGAAAGAAGCAAGGACTGACAATGTCAGTTAGCGAGAAACAAATAGGCAGGCAGTTAGTCAGTTAGTTAGTTAGTGAGTTAGTCCGGCGAGAGGATGAAGAAAGTAGCCTTAGGAGAGTTCCATGTGAAGTCTTCTGTACTGAACCAAATTGTAATAAAATCTGTGGAGTATATGTACGCTGTTTGGATTTAAGTTAATGAAACCGAGTTGTTTCTGTGTCGTATATCATGAGTTGATTGATGTTTATTTGGTTGTGGTGAATGTATGCCTAGTTTAAATTTTAATTTATTACTCTGAATATGTCCTGATGAATGATAGCTCCTTCTTAGGGTTGAGATATACATGTGCCTTCTAAATGCTCATAGTTATTGTCTATGTTTGTATCTTTCCTCAACATCAATGATATAGTTTCTAATCTTAGCAAGGTCACGACATGCCTTGGGTGAGACACCCTACTCCCTTGAGCAAGGTGAAAATGTTGGCGTTATTCTAGACTACTGCAGAAACCTTGTTGGCCTCCTACCTGAACCTGGGTCTTGCCCAAAGACCTCCTTTTTCGCCAACAAATGGTTCTGTTGTCGGGACCTGAAAATTTATTTAGAAGCTAGATCATGGTATCGAGGATCTATGAGAAGGAACTACGAGACTATTGGTACAAGAACATAGATCAATTCATATCGCAACAAGCAGAACTTCAGCAACAACGAGAAACAACTGTTAAAGATTGTTTCCTATTTTCTGAATCTGCGAGTGACCTATATGAAATTTTCTGGGGAAAGTTTCACGAAGATCTTTACAATTGGTTGCGGAGACTTCAGATCAAGCCACTCCCAGGAGGATCATGTATAGTTTGTCGCAATTAGACGCACACAGATCTAGTCGCACTCCATCGGTTAGATAGAAATCTAACCCGAGCAGTAGATTTTTGGGTACAATCTAGCTTGGAAGGGTACATTATAGAGTTTGAAACCGAGTGTTACCAATATTTTACTAAATATGAAGATATATTTAGATCTGGGTTGCGGGGAGAACTGTTGAAAGAAATCTCATTGTGGATTAAAGCTCTAATGGTGGACGAGGGCCTAATGTCATTCCAAAACCTTGAGATGGAGACCTAAATGTCCAGTACTGGGGGAAGGAGTTGAGGGAAAGATTCTACGAGTAAAGAAAAGGGGGAATAGGGATATGGATGCCGGAACCTCTAGTAGGTTGAGAGAGCAAAGAGCACATTAGAGGGCGCAGATTGCTGAGAAGTGGCGGGAAAGGGCGATGAAAGAGTTTGAGAAGTAAGAGAAGAATTGAAAAAACAAGGAAAAGGCGCCTCATATGACAAAGGAAAGAGTAGGTCAGATGGGATCCCAAGGAATGGGAGGGACCATTAAGGAATTTAGGCAATTTTATAGGAGCCCAACCCGAAGAGAAAAGGGAGAAAAGTCCAATGAGGAGGACGCACGCCCCGAGGAGGAGTCTGATGTGGAGCTGTATGTTGCGATGGAGAAACTATTCCAAGAGAGGCCGACACCCATAACATAAAGTAATCCTATTCCCCAAGTTTCAAGTAGCACTAGTCCTAACCTTCCCTTGGTACTCTATCATCCACCTGAAAATTTCTTTGTTAAGTTATGGGAGTTTAGCAAGTTGAGTAGTACTAAATCCACAATACATATATCTACTAGCAATAGTGATGGTATTACAATCTCTCAGCCGGGAAGTAGAGGTTTTATTTTAGTATCACCAACACAAGGAAAGATGGCGGGGTCGTTCACCTGATACCCAAAATTTTCTGGGAAAGGTAACGACAATGTAGAGCAACACTGGTATCTATGCGAAGAAATTTGGAGGGATCGACAGACACCAGATGCAGTCAAGTTAATTGAGTTTCAAACCACAATGAGAAAAATAGATTTACGTTGGTTACGTTGTTCAATCTTTAGCATTAGCCACGGGTGTACTAAAGGATGGAAAAGCTACGCATTAAGGTTTGATATCAAATGGCAAATATTAAATTATAATGGGTCAAAAAGGGAGAAGGTGGTGAAATGCGCTTGTATTAAAGCCAAATGGGCAAACAACACAAAGCGGTGAAGGGCCGAATAATAAATAAACAGGAAATATTAAGGTAAAAAGGGGACGCAGCACTAAACACTAACGGAAACATTAAAAGGAGCCGCCACCACGAAAGAAGGCACGTGTGGAAAGTTCGAGGGGGTCGAGCAGCGGGGAAAGGACGAGACCCATACCCCCGCGGACTGACGACACGTGGCATGGTAAAGACTCAAGGTTGAAAGCGGATGGTAAGAACAGGCCACGGGATGTGATTAAGTGGCAGAGTAAAGGTGGACCCGCACAGCAGGGAAAGACATGTGTTAGTTCGGCGTAGGAAATCATGCGCGGTAAGGGTTGGACAGCATATGTGGATAAAAGGTAAGGTAAGTTCATTAGATCAGCTGGTACTGAGAACCGTACCAGCCTTTAACCCGACACGAGGCGCGCACCTACACCTTGATATCCCCAATCCCCATGCGCCACGTGTCTCATTGTCAGTGTCCTTACGACACTTGCTTTCTGTCGTCCTACCCATTCACCTCTTTAACCCAAACAGCCCGCTCCAGTGGTAACAAACTCCCGTATTTCTCTCTGGTAAAAAGACGCAGCTTACTTTCTACGGCAAATACCAAGTAGGGAAGAGCGCCTGGTCTACCCCAATCACTGTCAGAGTTCCCCGCATCGCTTTCCCAAACAGTGTCACCCTCTGTCCAGGTATTCCATTCTCTATTTTCCCTTTGTTTCCTTTCTCTTTTTCGGATTCTTAAAATGACAGCCATGGGAAGGGGAACGCCCAAGAAGAACGAACCAGAAACTCCCCAGGTCCATGAGTCTAGGAACCCTCCTGGTTTTGAACCCCTCTACGACTTGCAGTCTGGTATCTGCGACCCAAAATATCCTTTTGACATACGCAGTATCAAACCCCTGCTTTTTGGCCGCCATTGCAAGAAGGCGGACCGTTTCCGAGTTATCGTGTCTGGCTTCTACCACCAAGTCACCCCCCAGGTCCATTCTTGTATTGATTTTATCATCTGGCTCAGAGATGCCTATGATGTACATCGAGACGCTTTCGTCTCTCCTCAGGGGAATGTGATTTTTTCCCTCTCTCCCGATGTTATTAGACAGGCCCTCCGTTTCCCTCCCAGCGACACATACTTCAGTTTCAAAGATGAAACCTTGCTAACCCAGTTCAATAAGCAGTCAAAGGAAGCCTGCCATGCCTTCATATCCTCCATAACCATCGACCAGGCAACTGCCCTGCCTACATTGGAACCGTTTTCACTAAGTCTGTTCGTCGAAGAGGTTCGACCTGTTCTGTCTCTCATCACCGGCTTTTTGGGGATAGGGAGCCTGGAAGACGTTTCTATGGTATGCATTCACTTTTTATGGCTCATGTCACAGAATGGGGTTATTTTGGACATCCCAGGTTTCCTCTCCTCAACCATCCTAACCCAATTCCAAGAGCTCGCACAAGCTCGCAAGTTTCGCTTCTGCTCAATGGTGTTCTACCTCTTCCTGTTCCAGCATGTAGATAAGTTCGCCCATTTGGGGTTAGATAGGGTCTATTCTGAGAATTCTCAACCCAGACCAGTCTTTGACTGGAATTGCTCCGTCCATCATTTACCTAGGGGAGAGGGTTATGCGAACTTCGTGAACACTTTCATGTCCATCGCCTACACCATCATTCACGACACGCCTTCTCCTAGAGTTTTCCCAGAGATGAAATGCTGGCTGCAGGCTGGGAAATACCAGTGTACCGGAGATTGGTTCCTCAATGAAGATTGCACTGAAATTCGGGTCTACGGAGCCGAAGTTTCTCCATACCGGTTGCCAGTTTTCCCCGTCCGACGAGTTTACGCCCTCGAGTACATCCGGCAAGCCCTCAAAGCCGACCAGCTCCATTTTGTCCCTGCTAAGAAAGGCTACATCCTAAGGCTTCCTGTCCAAATCGGCCCCTTCGTGGTAAACTCTAGATATGCCCTCCCAATTGCTGAAAAAATGCTGCAAAACATGGACCTGAAGTTGGGGGAAAGCTGGGCTTATGACCCACGAGAAATCATTTCAAATAAAAGAAAAAGAAACAGGTCTACGCCCTACATACATGAGCCGAGGCCATTTATGGAGTGGAGGGCTAACCTCGAAATTTGGCCCATGTTTTCGCAGATGGAGACAGACTCATCTGCTACAGGGGAAAAGGAGGAAGTGAACAGGGGCGCCGGCGAAGAAGAGGCAGGCACCTCCAGAGGAGCACCACCGCCCAAGAGGCAGAGGGTGGCCACCAGTGAAGTAGAAGTAATAGGAGAAGGGAAATTGCTGGAACCCTTCACGAAATTTGGCGAATTCGATAAAGGCAAGGCGGGGATAGCAGTGCTGAGAGACAGCGTCGCCTCCTCCGATTACACAGAGGTTACGCAAGCCATCATCGAGCCCACTTCATCCAAGGCGAGCAAAAGGGAGTGGACAAATAAAAATATTCGAGACAGATACAAGGCCGAATTAGGGGGGTACGTTGAAAAATATCATACCAGGCTCTCCGCTTCTATCAATGTAGACACTGAAAGCCTGGTACTGTCTATGGCGGAGGCCATCCTAGACCCAAATTATGATGTTCCTAGTTATAAGGTGCTCGAATTGGCCATTGATATGCAGAAGGTACCGGTCCAAGACATGAGCGACCTGTTCCAAACGGTCTGCGACATGATGAAGGACAAACTATCGCAGATTACCCTCGCATTAAAAAAGATGGAACAGAAATATGACCAGCCCACGCACATCAGGTGCGTGATCTCTAGGATCAAATCAAAAACTCAGATGAAGGAGGGAAAGGTACACAAGCAGCACTTATAACTAAGTTGCAGAAGGATATCACAGCCGCAAAGAGACAGGCTCGCATACCGGCTTCACATCCCGTGCAAACTGCTGAATTGGTACAGGTGGAGGAAGAGAAAAAGGAACTGTCTGCTAGGCTTTTCAGGGAAAGAGAAGAGAAGGAAAAGATGGCCAAGAGGATCAGCGAGTTAGAAAACAGAGCAACGGAGCTACAAGGCCGGTGGGATTCGCACAGTTGTCATACGGCTGAAGCATCAAGTGGAACCGGCTCAGTGTCAGCACAACTATCCACAGCTAGAGCTGAGATCGAAGTGTTGGAGAAACAAGCATCCACGGCCAGGCAAAAGATCGCAGAATTGGAGGGCGCCCTGGCCGAAAAGGCCAGAACAGTTGAAGGGCTACAAAGAGAATTCGAGGAAGAGAAAAAGGTCACGGTTGAGCAGCACAAAACCATTGCTGATATGAAGAGTCGAGCAAAGGGGAACCTCACCCTTCTCGAGGCCAGAAGCCTAATCTGGTCAGACATAATCACGGCGGTAACCGAGCAATGGGAATTCTTGACAATGATAGGGGAGTTCAAGTCCACTATTCCTTATCTCAATAGAAAGTTGCAGGAGGCAGGGGGTGATCTGCCTAACAGAGCTCAACACGTCGGGGACTACATCTCATTTCTTTATGCACTAAGGGCAAACGACTTGGGGAAACATGGTATTTCCAGTCGATTTACAGAGGTCATCGAGTGTCAAAAGATCATCGATAAAGAGGAAGCCCGAGCAGCGGCTTCAAGGGCCCTTCAACGGGTGGCCAACAGTGTCGAAAAGTTTGACAAGGTATGGGATGAGATCACCACAGCCGGACTCCCTTCCTGTTGGGAACCAACCGCCCCTGCCGTGCTTGTGCTTCTATACCAATACACAACGCGTTTGCAAATGGAAAGAGATCGGACTGACCTCTGGATGGGGAAAGCGACCCAGCTCAAAGCCAGTACAATTGTCACAGTCCTCAAAAAGGAGTTTAATCTCCTTTACATGATCAGACACCGGCTCCCTACTGAGGCAGGTATTCACGCTCTCGGCGAAGCTTTTATCAAAGTGGAGAAGCTCTCAGCGATGCCAGAACCAACTTCCGAGAGTCAGCAGAGACTGACACAGTTCATGAGTCAGCATACTAGTTCCTCCGCAAACGTGCCTCCGCCAGAATCTGCAACGGCTTCCACTTAGCCTCGTCCGTGACTTTTCAGTTAACTCATGATATGGTCTAAACGGCCTATTTCACTTTCATTTAGTTTATTTCTTTCAAAGTTCCGAGTGGGTTGTTTTTCCCCCACTCTTGCATTTTACTTTCTACATCAAACACTTGTTTAAATTTCTGTTTTGAAAGTGGCCGAGGGCCTATTTGCACATGATGGGAGGCTTAATTCCCTATCATGAAATTTTGTTGTTATGATAGTGACTTTTAACAAAAAAATTTCATGCGAAGAAGATATTTCCCCGAAATATCTTCTCGCTGAAATGAGAGGAATCCTATATAAGGTAGATCAAAGAAGAAAGAAAGGTTCCAATTCTTGGGAAGAAATTAACTGTGTAAGGATTTTCTGTATGTGTTTTGTGAAGACTCAAATGCTAATGTGAAGAGCCCGTTGGGCTTCAATGATAAGGAGTTATACTTTAATAAGGATTCTGGCCTTGGTTTATGGTAGTGTGTAATTCTCTCTTGTTTATTGCAATATCGTTGTTCATTTCATTTACATCCATGTCTCTGGTATTATATTCTGGAATGCGAGTGTCCCGTTGTTTCTGATATGAATTTATCTCTCTGATACTTATATCATAAGCTTCCTGGTACTTTAAAAATGGCTCAGGTGTAATACAGTGTTTCATCTCCAATTCATACATATTTCTACTATATTGGCCGTTACGAAGTGCTATTGACGAAAGTTGCTAGCATGTATGGATTCTTAGTCATATAAGCCCATCATATGCTGGGAAACTCTTCTTGGTGTCGTCTTCATAACAGTTAATATCTCCTTCATTCTATGCAGCTCAGTAGTCACCTTTATATATACCCCTTTTCTGCCATATACCATGAATCCGGCCCTGTTTACTGTAAATTGTCTTAAAGTTGTCTGATATATCAGTGTTTGAGTTCAATATTACATTCATCCAGTATTACTCTTTAAGCATCAAGCTGTCGAAAGTTTTGGTTCCACTCAAATTTTATTCTCCGTTTGTAAAGAAGTAGTATGAGAGCCCTGTCTTGTTTAAACGTTAAACGTTGTTATGCGTCCTCTGCTCTCCATACATTATAAGATGTCCTAGGCACTGGTCTATAGAAACTCTAGGCTGTCTCTAGGAGTTACAACATCTTTTTGGCGCCGTTGCCGGGGATCGAAGTTGAAGAAATTTAAATCCCTGGGCCTCGACAAAACCTATCCACTCTTCAGTTAGGTGAGCACGAAGAGTTGAGAGTTGTGCACCCCTCACCTTGGCGACTCCACATTCATATTACAGATAAACCTATTTGCAGTCCTGGCTCCCCGTAAGCCACACCTAAGGTCAGATACGTCTCAGTCAAGGACACCCTCTATGTCTGACCCAGAGAGAATCCTACATAGAAGAGGCTGGAGGGAAAGGCAGTCAGTTCATACCGAAATTCCTGAATTCTCCCTTGAAAACTTCCCCTATCTTCAGTCCTCTTCTTCTCAAGTCGCCCAAATACAAGGCTCTAACCCTCTTATAAGAGATACTGGTTACTACTCAGAGAGCCCACCTCAGGGAGGTGTCCATATCAAAGACGAAGCTGAGTCTAGTTATACTCCACATTACTCTTTTCACCCTACCCCTGAAGTTGAAGAGGTCAAGGAAGTTACTGAAGTATCTGCTGTTGACAGCCCGACATTCTCATCAACCCCCCAAGCTGCTGTTCACTACATCCCCATCATTATTCATACTTCACTTCCACCCCCTCCTCCACCACTCACTGCTCAGACTCTCATTCTACCTCCGCCTCTCCCAATGGCGAATATCCCTGGTTTCTTACAAAACAGGTACGCTCCTTTACAGCTACCTGCAGTTTTAAATGACATGCCACAGGATTATTTAAAGATTCTACCCAGATTCAATGGGGAGAATGGCATTGAAGCACAGAAGCATGTGGAAATTTTCTGCTCTTTCGCAGAGAAATTTAATGTTGAGCATTTGGATGTGGTTCTAAGATTGTTCGTGCAATCCCTAGATGGGGAAGCCAGAAAATGGTTTAAAACCCTCGGAGCTAATTCCATCAACACCTGGGAGGCTATGGAAGATGCTTTCGTTAAAAAATGGGGGGAAAGAAAGGATCACGGGGATGTCCTTACCGAGTTTAACACTCTAAAAAAGAAGCACAATGAAGGGGTATCAGAGTTCATCAGAAGGTTTAACAAATTGTACCTGAGCCTCCTGACTGAGATGAAGCCCCATCAGACCACTGCCAAGGTCGTTTTTGTGGCAGCATTTGATTCTGAGTTTGGTTTTTCACTAAGGGAGAGGAAGCCAGCCACTCTGGACGATGCACAGACAGATGCATTGGAAATAGAAGCAAACTTTGTCTCAACTGGCAAGTCCAAAGGGAAACAAGAACATGATACTAAAAGAAGAGGCGAAGAAGAAGTATCCACTTCAAGCCAAGATAGAGATTCGGCAAATGACAAGATTGAAGAGATGAATAGAATGATCAAGAATCTCTCAAATAAGTTGGTCAAGCTGGAGATGGAGGCCAAGAATTCACCCCCAAAGAACTTCCAGAATGCTCCAAACAGGGGATTCAATACTCACTATAGGAAACCACCCTTGCAGAAACTGCAGAGGGGACAGAAGGAGCAACAATATCAGGTCCCACATCCTTTATACTTGGAGGGACAAGTGGAGGCTTCTCCTGAAGATTCTGCCTACGAGCAAGATGAGGCATGCTCCGTCTTCTCAGACAGTGATGACATAGAATGCCCTGTGCAAGAAAGTGAGGAAGGGGAGCTACAAGCTCACTCAGAAGTGAGGAATAAAGAGGATGCTGAAGAGCCAGAGATCGATGACTACTGTAAACAGTTCGTTGATTTCATGCAAGCCCAGTTTAACAGAAAATATGACCTTAGGTCATCCAGAAAAAGAACCCGCACTCAAGATGAAGAGGAGGACACACCCCAGAAGTTAGCACCTGCACAGAAAGAGGCCAATACTCAAGAATCCCCAGAAAAAGGTAAGAGGCCCCTTAACCAATCTCTGCAATATGATAGTCAAATGCCTTCGTCTTCACAATTATACGTACCCCCTGCAAATAAACCTCCAGTAAAAGAATTTAAGCTTCCTCTGCAAAACAAAGAGTCAAAAGAAAAGGAAATGTCAATAGATAAGCCTTCATCTGTGTTCTGTTTACAAAAAGAGCTCGAAAAAGTAAAAATACCAGTTCCTCTGTCTGAGTTATTGAGACAGCCTGCCTATCAGTCACAAGTCTCCTCCTTCATTTCCACTCCTGATGTACCACACATTCCAGACAGTCTTAACCTGCAAGAAGAAAGACCTATGGTAGTGTTCGGTCCACACGTTGAAGAGTTAGATCCCTCCACCCCTCCCTTTTATGTATCTTTAGTAATCCATGATCTATTGTTGCATAATTGTATGTTAGACTCAGGAGCATCTCACAACCTCATGCCCCTGTCTGTCATGGAGAAATTGGGACTCCAAATCACTCGCCCATATAAATACCTCTATTCTTTTGATTCCAAAAGGGTGAAGTGTTTGGGCATGATTAAAGATCTAGCAGTCACCCTGGCACAAATCCCTGCCAAAAGTGTGGTGATGGATATCGTAGTGGTTGACATCCCAACCTGCTTCAGTATGCTACTGTCGAGGTCTTGGGGGACCAGAATTGGAGGATCAATTAAGTTGGAACTGTCCTATGCCACCATCCCTGTCTTTGGTGGCCAAGAGAGGAGATTGTACCGAGAGACCAGATTTGTTAAAACAATCACCAAGGCAGGTGATTCAGTAAATTCCCCAGTCTACAGCAGAGATGGAGACTTCTCCTGTCTGATGTTGGAAGAAGATCAGGAATATGCCCATGAGCCCTCATTCTATCAGATAAAGACTGAATCATCAGTGCAGGACTATGGATCTGAAATCTGGACACTCCACTTTGATGGAGCAAATTCCAGGGAAGGAAATGGGGCTGGAGTGTTGCTTATTTCACCTATGGGTCAATGGGTCCCCTTATCATTCAAATTGGAATATGAGGCCACGAACAATGTGGCTGAATATGAAGCACTCATATTGGGGTTGCAGATAGCAAGGAGTATGAAAATACAGAATCTAAAGGTGATGGGAGACTTCGAATTGGTGGTTAGGCAAGTGAAAAACCAGTGTCAAGCCAAACATCCTAGGCTAAAGGCCTATAGAAATGAAGTTTGGGACCTGGTAGAGAACTCTTTCTTGGCATTTAACATTCAATTCATGCCCCGAGAATAGAACAGAATGGTAGACTCCTTGGCTGTGGCCGCTAGTACATTCCGCCCACCTCAGAACCCTCTTCTGAGATATGAAATCGAAGTAAGATACCAGCCTTCAATCCCTGATAATGTCAAGCACTGGCAGGTCTTTGAAGATGAGGAGCAGGTGAAGAGGTTCTTAGAGACTGTTGGGGAGTTTTCCAACCTAGAGATTGACAGTTGTGAAGAGGAAATTGGGGACATTCCAGAAGACAAGCTCGAAGAGAAGATAGCCGGTCACAGATTCCTGCAGCTGAAAGGGAATGTCATTCCCCGAGGGCTGGTACCTTTGGAGAGGCTGTTCAATAAAAACGATGTTCCTTTACAACCAAATAAAGTGGTGACTGAGGACCAGGTCGAAGATCTCAATCTGGGCACAAAAGAGGATCCAAAGATTGTGAAGCTGTCTAAGAAAGTCCCAGATGAATACAAACAACTGTACCAAAAGCTATTCCAGACCTACAAAGATGTGTTTGCCTGATCGTATCAAGACCTAAAAACCTTTGATGTCAGTGTTATGCAGCATAAAATTCCACTAAAGGGAGACGCAAAACCCCATAAGCAAAAACTCAGACAGATTAATCCCCTGTTGCTACCATCGATTGAGCAAGAAATAAAGAAACTACTGAAGGCTAAAATTATAGTGCCACTAAGGTATTCTGAGTGGGTGGCCAATTTAGTCCCAGTGTGAAAGAATAATGGCGAAATCAGGTTGTGTGTGGATTTCAGAAACCTGAACAGGGCGTCTCTAAAAGATAACTAACCACAACCGAAGATGGATCACATTCTGCAGAAGGTGGTAGGGGCCTCTAGAATGTCCATGATGGATGGGATCTTGGGCTATAATCAAGTGGCTGTATTCCCGGAGGACCAGAAAAGACAGCTTTCACCACGCCCTAGGGAACATTTATGTATGCTAGGATGCCATTCGGGCTGATTAATGCAGGGGCCACGTTTCAGAGAGCTATGGACATAACCTTTGTTGGAGAACAGGATAAGTTTCTGGTGGTGTACCTAGATGATATAACAGTCTTTTCAAAGGATGATGCCGAACACATTCAGCATTTGCAGAAAACTTTTGAGAAATGCAGGAGGTATGGACTTTCCCTTAATCCTCAAAAATCTTTCTTTGCATTAGAAGAGGGTAAGCTCCTAGGACACATAGTAACTAAAGATGGGGTCAAAATCGATCCTAAAAGGGTGGAAGCTATAAACGGTATCTCCCTCCCCAGAAATAAGAAAGAGGTCCAGGTATTCTTAGGGCGTATCAATTTTCTCAGAAGATTTATTCCTAACTATGCTGAAATAGTTAGACACATCACAGATATGTTAAAGAAGGATAATGAGGTGAAATGGGCACCAGAATCAAGACAGGCCTTTGTCAGGATCAAGAATGCGTTTGCTGAGGCCCCCGTGCTGGCAAAGCCTGACTTCACTGAACCTTTTATGATTTTCTATTTTGCATCACCTCACACGGTAGCAGGGGTTCTCTTACAAAAGAACGGGGATGGGTATGAGCAACCCATTGCTTTCTTCAGTCAAGTACTTCATGACGCAGAGCTAAAATACAACATACTGGAGAAGCAGGCTTACACCCTGGTAAAGTCCCTCAAGGCCTTCCGCATGTACATATTGCAGTCCCACATTACTGCTTTCGTACCCACACCAGTAGTTAAGGATATCCTCGTTCAGGGAGACAGTGAAGGCAGAAGGGGCAGATGGATCGCAAAGATACAGGAATACGATTTGGATATCAGACCCACCAAGTTAATCAAAGGACAGGGGCTAGCAAAGATTTTGTCAGAATCAAATCACCAAGCTTTGGGCATCCACTTATCCATGATTGCAACTGAAGAGGCTGAAAAGCTGACAGGGAGACAAGAGGTGGAAATGGCTACTCTGAAAATACATATGAAGTATCTTACTAGCTCTTGGTACAAAGAAATAGTCGAGTACCTCCTGACACTCAGCTGCCCACCCAGCTGTGATAAGTCCAAATACAGAGCCTTAAGGCTGAAATCGCAGAAGTATGTAGTAGCCAATGGTCAGTTATATTGGAGAGATCCATCAGGCATACTGTTGTTATGCCTCATAGAAGGTGAGGTGAATAACATAATAACCGAATTCCATGAGGGAATTTGTGGAGGGCATTATAGCTGGAGGAGCACAGCTCAGAAAATCCTGAAGGCTGGTTTTTACTGGCCTAAATTGTTTGGAGATGTTTTCACTTGGGTCAGAGCATGTGACAAATGCCAGAAGTTTGCTGAAAAACAGAAGTTAGCAGCTCTACCCCTGATTCCTGTACATGTTGATGAACCTTTCAAACAATGGGGAATTGACTTCATAGGTGAGATTCACCCACCCTCAAGTGGGCAGCACAAATGGATCTTGACTGCTACAGATTACTTCACAAAGTGGGTAGAGGCCATTCCTGCACGAAATGCCACAGACACGGTAATCATTAAATTCATGGAAGAGAACATTATCTCCAGGTTTGGATGTCCTGCTAGAATAGTAACTGACAATGCCCAAGCTTTCAAATCTGCTAAATTTGTGAATTTTTGTCAGAAATATAACATCACTTTAGGCCATTCTACAGCTTACTACCCACAGGGAAATGGTTTGGCGGAATAATCAAACAAAACGCTGGTCAGAGCTCTAAAGAAGACAATAAATGAAAACCAGAGGAACTGGGATTCCCAACTGAAGTTTTCTCTGTGGGCAAACAGGATAACCAGTAAAAGGGCAACTGGAAAATCTCCTTATGAACTAGTATATGGGCAAGCAGCTGTATTCCCTATAAAGTTAGCTTTACCTGTTTTTTGTTTCATGCTGGAGACTCAGGAAGAACCGGATGGTATGACCAGAAGAATCAATCAGTTGGTAGAACTCGAAGAAACGCGTATTCAGGTGAACCAGAAACTTGTAGATTACCAGGAGAAGATGAAAGAGTTGTTTGATCAACATACCAAGGATAGAAAGCTACAGGTGGGAGACATAGTTCTTAGGTGGGATGTACGAAGGGCCGATAAAGGTAAGCATGGTAAATTTGACCCCCTTTGGTTCGGCCCCTTCAAGATTACAGAGCAGGGAGGAAATAATACTTTTAAGCCGGAGAATTTGCAAGGAGATCTGTTGGAAGCCCCTGTAAATGGGCAATTCCTCAAACCGTATTTTCAATTCTGAAACAAGCTGAAAAAGCCTGACTGTATTATATTGTACATTAGTTGCTGTTTTTTGTTTTTCTTACCAAGTTATGCATAAGTCATGATGATCTGTCCAAGGAGAAGCCTCAAGAGCAGACAAAGTGGTGTTCAAAGAAGATACACAGGCGGTCTGCGTAGTTCTCGACACGTTCAGGGACAAATGTGCCGTCCCCAGGTGGAGCCAATGTTGTTCAATCTTTAGCATTAGCCACAGGTGTACTAAAGGATGGAAAAGCTACGCATTAAGGTTTGATATCAAATGGAAAATATTAAATTAAAATGGGTCAAAAAGAAGAGATAAGGTAGTGGAATTTGCATGTATTAAAGCCAATGGGTAAATAACGCGAAGGGTGGAGTGTAAAACCATAAGTAAGCAGGAGGTATAAAAGTAAAGGGGACGCAGCGCTAAACACATGACCGATGTATTAAAGGGAGCCGCTGCCATTTGAGAAAGCACGTGGGGAAATTCTGAGGGGGTCGAGCAGCGGGGAAAGGACGAGGTCCATACCCCCGCGGAATGGTGACACGTAGCGTGGGGACTCAACGCTAGAAAGGAGGCAATACGAAGTTGCTGCGTGGCAGTGACATGGCAGACCATGAGGTGGACCTTCTCGGTCAGGGAAATTCACGTGTTTATCTGCTGCAGGAATCACACGTTGCAAGGGTTGGTCAGCATATACGCAGGTAAAAGGTAAGGTAAAGTTTATTAGATCAACTGGTACTGAGACCCGTACCAGCCTTAAACCCGACACGAGGCACTCACCTACACCCTTACAACCCCAATCCCCGCGCGCCACGTGTCTTAGTGTCAGTGTCCTTACGACACTCGCCTTCAGTCATCCTCCTCACCCGCCCTTTTAGCTCTAATGGTCTACTCACTCTCGTATTTCACTCCAGTAAAAGGACGCAGGTTACTATCCAAGGAAAATACCAAGTAGGGAAGAGCGCTTGATCTACCCCAGTCACTGTCAGGGTTCCCCGCGTCGCTTTCACGAGCATTGTCACCCTCTGTTCAGGTATTCCATTCTCCATTTTCCCTCTGTTTCCTTTCTCTTTTTCGAATTCTTAAAATGTTAGCCATGGGGAGGGGAACGCCCAAGAAGAACGAGCCTGAAACCCCCCAAGTCCGTGAGTCTAGGAACCCCCCTGGTTTTGAACCCCTCTATGACTTGCAGTCTGGTATTTGCGACCCGAAATACCCTTTTGACATACGCAGTATCAAACCTCTGCTTTTCAGCCGCCATTGCAAGAATGCAGACCGTTTCCGAGTTGTTGTGTCGGGATTCTACCACCAAATCACCCCCCAGGTCCATTCTTGTATTGATTTCATCACCTGGCTCAGAGATGCCTTCGATGTACATCAGGGCGCTTTCGTTTCCCCTCAGGGGAATAAGGTTTTCTCCCTTTCTCCCGATGTCATTAGACAGGCCCTCCGTTTCCCTGTCAGCGACACATATATCAGCTTCAAAGATGAAACCTTGGTAACCCAGTTCAACAAACAGCCGAGGGAAGCCCGTCGGGCCTTTATATCTTATATAACCGTCGACCATGCAACGGCCCTGCCTACATTAGAGCCGTTTTCACTAAGTTTGTTCGTCGAAGAGGTTCGCCCTGTTCTCTCTCTCATCGCTGGCCTTTTCGGGATAGGGAGCCCGGAAGACATTTCTATGTTGTGCGTACACTTCCTATGGCTCATGACACAGAATGGGGTTGTCTTGGACATTCCTGGTTTCCTCTCCTTGACCATCCTAACCCAATTCCAAGAGCTCTCACAAGCCCGCCAGTTTCGCTTCTTCTCAATGGTCTTCTACCTCTTCTTATTCCAGCATGCTGATAAATTCGACCATTTGGGGTTAGACAGGGTCTATTCTGAGAATTCTCAACCCAGACCTCTCTTCGACTGGAACTGCTCCGTCCGTCAATTACCTAAGGGAGAGGGCTATGCGAATTTTGTGAATACTTTCATGTCCATCGCCTATACCATCATCCACGATTCGCCTTCCCCTAGGGTTTTCCTAGAAATGAAATGATGGTTGCAAGCCGGGAAATATCAATGTACCAGAGATTGGTTTCTTTCTGAAGACTGTACTGAAATTCGGGTCTATGGAGCCGAAGTCGCTCCATACAGGTTGCCAGTTTTTCCCGTCCGACGAGTTTACGCCCTCGAATACATCCGGCAGGCCCTCAAAGTCGACCAGCTACATTTTGTCCCTGCTAAGAAGGGCTACATCCTAAGGCTTCCTACCCAAATCGGGCCCTTCGTGGTAAACTTGAGACATGCCCTCCCAATTGCTGAAAAATGCTGCAAAATATGGACCTGACGTTTGGGAAAAGCTGGGCTTATGACTCGAGAGAAATCATTTCAAATAAAAGGAAAAGGAACAGGTCTACGCCCTACATACATGAGCAGAGGCCATTTATGGAATGGAGGGCTAACCTCGAAACTTGGCCCTTGTTTTCACAGATGGAGACAGACTCATCTACTACAGGGGAAGAGGAGGAAGTGAACAGGGGCACCGGTGAAGAAGAGGCAGGTACCTCCGGAGCAGCACCACCACCCAAGAGGCAAAGGACGGCCACCAGTGAAGTGGAAGTCATAGGGGAAGGGAAATTACTAGAACCCTTCACAAAGTTTGGGGAATTCGATAAAGGCAAGGCAGGGATAACAATGTTGAGAAACAGCGCCGCCTCCTCCGATTACACAGAGGTCACGCAGGCCATCGTCGAGCACACTTCGTCCCGTCCAAGCGAAAGGGAGCAGTCGAACAAAGTAATCCGAGACAGGTACAAGGCTGAATTGGGGGGGTATGTGGAAAAGGATCATACCAGGCTCTCCACCTCTATCAATGCAGACACTGAAAGCCTGGTATTATCTATGGTGGAGGCCATCCTGGACCCCAATTCTGATGTCCCCAGCTATAAAGTGCTTGAATTGGCCATTGACATGCAGAAGGTGCCGACCAATGACATGTGCGACCTGTTTCAAACAGTCTGCGACATGATGAAGGACAAACTAATGCAGCTCACCCTCGCATTAAGGAAGCTGGAACATAAACATGACCAGCTGAGGGCATCCTTTGTAGCTGAACAGGTTTTTTGCCATGCCAACGCACACCAGGTGCGTGATCTCCAGGACCAAATCAAGAACTCAGATGAAGGAGGAAAAGGCGCACAGACAGCGCTCATAAAGCAGTTGCAGAAGGAAGTTTCATCCGCGAAAAGGCAGGCTCGTATTCCTTCCTCGCATCATGTCCAGACAGCGGAATTGGTACAGGCGGAGGAAGAAAAGGCAGAGCTGTCAGCCAGGTTATCCAAGGAGAGGGAAGAGAAAGAAAAAATGGCCGAAAGGATCAGTGAGTTACAAGGAAAAGCGACAGAGCTACAAGCCAGGTGGGATTCGCACAGCTTCCAGACGGCTGAAGCGTCAAGTGGAGCCAGCTCACTGCCAGCACAATTGTCTACAGCCAGAGCTAAGATTGAAGTACTGGAGAAACAAGCATCCACGGCCAGACAAAAGATCACAGAATTGGAGAGCTCCCTGGCTGAAAATGCCAGAACAGTCGAAGGGCTGCAGAAGGAAGTTGAGCACGAGAAAAAGGTCACGACTGAGCAACAGAAAACCATTGCTGACATGAGAAGTCGAGAAAAGGGGAACCTTACCCTTCTCGAGGCCAGAAGCATAATCTGGTCAGACATAATCACGACTATAACCGAGCAATGGGAGTTTTTGACAATGATAGGAGAGGTCAAGTCTACTTTTCCCTATCTAAGTAGAAAGTTGCAGGAGGCGGGGATTGATCTGCCCAACAGAGCTCAACATGCTGGGGATTACATCTCATTTCTGTACGCATTAAGGGCAAACGACTTGGAGAAACACGGTATCTCCAGCCGATTTACAGAGGTAATTGAATGTCATAAGATCATCAATAAGGAGAAGGCCCGAGCAGCAGCTTCAAGAGCCCTTCAACGGGTGGGCGATAGTGTCGAACGGTTTGACGAGGTATGGGATGAAATCACGACAACCAGACTCCCTTCCTGCTGGGAGCCGACCGCTCCTGCTGTGCTTTTGCCTCTGGACCAATACACAGCGCGCTTGCAAACAGAAAGATATCGGACTGACCTCCATATGGGAAAAGCAACTCAGCTCAAAGCCGATACAATTGTTACAGTCCTTCAAAAGGAGTTTAATCTCCTTTACATGATCAGGCACCGACTCCCTACTGAGGCAGGTTTGCACGCTCTCGGCGAAGCCTTCATCGAGGTGGAGGGGCTCTCAGCAATGCCCGAGCCAACTGTGGATAGTCAGGAGAGACTGACACAGTTTATGAGACACTGCTTCCACTCAGCCTCGCCAGTGATTCTTCTGTTAACTCATGATATGGTCTTAACAGCCTATTTCACTTTCATTTGGTTTATTTCTTTTAAAGTTCCGAGTGGGTTGTTTTCCCCCACTCTTGCATTTTACTTTTACATCAAACATTTGTTTAAATTTCTGTTTTGAAAATGGCCTGGGGCCTGTTTACACATGATGGGAGGTTTGATTCCCCATCATGAATTTTTGTTGTTATGAAAATGACATCTAACAAATTTTTCCCATGCGAAGAAGATATTTTCCCAAAATATCTTCTCGCTGAAATGGGAGGAATCCTATATAAGGTAGATCAAAGAAGAAAGAAAGGTTCCAAAATTTTGAGAAAAAGTAACTGTCTGAGATTTTCTTAATTGGTTATTTTGTGAACATCCCAATATGCATGCAAAGAGCCCGTAGGGCCCCAATGAAAAGGAGTTTTGTTTCGGATAAGGATTCTGGCTTCGATTAGTCGCAGTGTGTTATTCTCTCTGGTGTGTTGTAGTGTGGTTATTCATTTCGTTTATATCCATATATCTGGTATTACATTTTGGAATGCGAGTTGCTGGCTGCTTTCTGTTATGAATTTATCCCTGGGGATACTTATTTCATTAGCTCCTCGGCACTTTAAATATGGCTCAGGTGTAATATGTTTTTCCATTCTCATCCCATACACATTTCTGCTATATTGAATGTTATGAAGTATTATTTACGAATGTGGTTATCATGTATGGATTCTTAACGTTTAAGCCCACTACATGTTAATGTATGTTTCTGAATACTGTCTTTATAGCAGTTAATATTTCCTTTCTTCTACATTCTCAGTAGATACCTTTTATATCATCCTTCTCTGTGAACTATTCGAGAATCCAGCCCTTGCTACAAGCAGACGGTCTTGGAATTGTCTTGTGCATTTATGTTGGGACTTAATATATTGCTTATTCAGAATTGTCTCTTCAGCTTTAAGCTTCTGAAATATTGGATACCACTGAAATTTTAGTTTTCTCATTTGAAAAGAAATAGTCCGAGAGCTTGGTCTTGATGAGATCCTTCTCACTACATAATCATGTCTCTCTGCTATATAAGATGTCCTAGGCACTGGTCTATGGCAACTCTAGGCTGTCTCTAGGAGTTACAATAGAAAGAGAGGGAAAAAACCCTAGATAGGGTTGGAAAATGTCAAAATCACTCATAAATGTCATAAATGTCCAAGAGACCATGCAAGCCCCAAGGCACAAAATATCCCATGAAGTAAATGCCAAAATAACTTATAACACCTAATCATAGAGTGATTTGTCTCAAAAAACACTAAAATATGATTTTTCAATAAATGAGTGTGTTTTGTTGACTTTTGGTCCAAAACACATAGTGCTGTCCATAAGCGCAACGCCACCTTAGGCAGAAAATAGGTCCTTTTGCAACCAAGTTTTGGAGACCTTCCAGATCTCGGATTTTGCTCCGTGATGGCTCGTTGGAAATACTGATGAGTATAATTTCAAAAAATACTCTTGGTTTCCTGATCCAACCCCTGTAACCTATCCAAAATGTCAAAATCACAACACTGCTCTGAGCGCAGCGCCAGGCCTGAAAAGGAGGCAGGATGGTGAAAAATGAGGTGTTTTTTGACGTTTTGAGGGGTCAAGAATGCTCCAATTGCTTTGAAATTGTGTGAGAATAGTGTACTAGTGATGAGAAATATAAAAATATAGAGTTTTCACTCTGAAGATGCCTGAGGGTAAAGTGTAGCACCAGTGGCGCTGCGCTTATAGGCCTTCAAAATCTCAAAAAACCAAAACTTGTCCAAATTCCTTCAAAATTGGTGTGTGTCTCCTTCAAGGGGTTTGAGAGACCTGTAGAGAAGCTTGAGCCAAAATTCCAATTATATCTTTGAATTTTTCTTCTTTTAGTGCCTGGATCTTGACTTGGGGCTTCTTCAGTTTGGCCCTTGCAACTTGGTTTCTCCGAGAATAGTGCTTAGTAATCCGTGTTTGGAGGTCAAGATTCTTGTTGGACTTCTCTAATTTAGCCTCCAAGTGAATGTTGGCTCTCTTCAACCAAGGCTCCCGATCATGTGCTACCTCCATGGCCAATAGTTCATCAAGGGAGAGCTGTTCTACTAGGGCTGCTTCTTGTTATCTTTGCTTTGCTAATGCCTTTCTCAACCCCATGGTTATAGGTGTCTTCCTAGATTGTCCTTATTCACCCTCACCCTCCTCATAGATTCCCATGAACTCTTCCAGTTTCACTTGTGCCTTTTGGGCTTCTTTCCGGGCCTTGATGGCTCTAGCTGCATAGATGGCAACTTATGCTCCTAGCCGCCTGTTCTCCAAGTCAAGGACATCATTTACACTTTTGGCCCTATTTAGATTGGCTTGGAGGTCTTCAATGAGTGCATTTTTGTTTTGAATGAGAAAGTTTGAGATTATTGCTTCATTCTCTTCATCACTGTCTATCTGGATAATCTCAAACTCCCTTTCCACCTCATGATCTTCTTCCTCTTGCTTTACCTTTTGTTTCCCTTTGTCTAGTGGCTGAGCTGAAGTAGATGGCATGGTCCCTTGCCTTTTGGAGGCAAAAAACACAAGCCTTGGCCCTTTTTGATAGATTAATGCAAGAGGTGTGATGGTGGTCTTGTTGGTGTCTTTGGCATGACTGTGACCCTTGCTGCTGTCATCACCCTTTTCATTTTCATTATTGGCATCATCAATCATTAGGTTCCCTGTTTCAATAGTGCACTCTTTGTCCTCAACATTATCATCACTTTCAACCTCCTCACTGAAACATGCATTGTATTTTTGCCCTTCTTTTGAGCTGCTTGCCTCTTCACTGCTGCTATTATCATTAGGGCTATCACCCTCTTTATCTTCTGCACTGCTATGATTGTAATTATCATTTAGGGGTTGATTGTTATCATGACTGTCATGACAACTATCATGACTGTCATGACTATTTTATTTTTTACTGTCCTTCTCATCACTGAGGCTGGATTTATTTTGGTCACTGTTGCCTTCAATTTCCGCATCTTCCTCACTATCATCCTCTTTTTCATTGTCATGTTATTTTCATTCCTCTTCCTCTTCATTAATTTCTGTCTCTGCCTCATAATTTTTCTCTTCTTCCTTATCATCTCTATCTTCTTCCTCATCATATTCCTCTTCCTCACTTTGGACTGATTTAGTGTCTCTATTACCCTAACTACCACCACTTTGTTCATTATTTCTACTCTCATCCTCTTCATTTGATGCATCAAGAGAAGGGGAGGAAGGGAGGTTTCCTTGAGGTGAGGGCACTTGCGTATATGAGGAGGGAAAGTTTGGTTGATGAGGAGGCTGTGGGCTTGTGAAGACTTCATGGGAATGGTATTCCCTTCTGTTCCAACTAATGTAATACCACCATCTTGATCAAGGAATGGTGAAATAAACTCTGCATTTGTTGGGAATGATTCCTTCTCCAGACAACAGAAGACATTTTGTCCATACTCCTATAGAGGTAGTAGGGAAAGTTTAGCATCTTGAACCTTGTGAAATGCATGAGGAGTCTGACATGGTAGGAGTAGAGCCTGGAGTATCTACCATCACAGGTGAAGTACTTCATAATAACCATCATCAAGGGAGAAAATCTTTGTTTTAGGTGTAAGAAAGGGAAGATAGCCCTGTAGCCCATTCTGTACCTGGCTTTGACAAATGGCTCATAATAGTCCTTGTCCAATTTGGATTTCTTAGACCACTTTTCACCAACAATAGGTATACCTATAGCATTTGAGATGGTATCTACTGATAGTTCAAAATCCACCCCTGCAAGGCTTGATTGTTTGTTGTGCAGGTTAAGAATGAAAAGCCTTGTAAGCTCTAGGTGGCTTTGCACTTGTTTGACTCTCTCACAAATTTTGAAACACCATCATTCTGAAAACATGAGAGGATCATGGGAGATGAGGTGATAGCCATTGTGCTTTGGGGTTCAAATCTGTTCACTTTCCCTCCCTTATGATTTGGCCTCATAGGCCCTTAGACTCTTTCATTGCTGCTACTGTCTTCTGCCCCTAACATGGTGATGGGAGCTGTTTGTGGACAAACTAGGGTTTGAGGAGCAAAATGAAAATGGTGGTGAGGGAAACTTCTATGAAGGAGTGATTTGGAGGCTAGTTTAAGGACTGAGTGCTTTGGAGTTCAAGGGGGTTTTTTCTTGAAAATGAATTTCAACTACACTAATTCACTCTCCCTCAAATGACACTTAATTTGTTCAAGGGGGCCAAGAACAAAGGTTTAATATGTACTGAAGACCTATGGTTTTCACAAATTAGGGTTTAACCATTCCTTTAGCCTTCAAACCACTAAAAACACTTGAGGAGGGAAAGAAATAGGGAACCTACTAGCTTTTTTTACTCCTCTTCACGCTTTGGAGGTGATTTGGAGGTGTCCTTGAGCTTTTGGGAAAGTTTTTCCTTTGTTTGAGGGCCTTCTGCATTAGCGCAACGCCCTGCCTGAATAGTCGGGTCAGCCTGTGGGCGCAGCGCCGAGTGGTTCGGGCCTCTGTGTTGAGCGCATCATCGGCGTTCAGGCCTGCCAGTCGGGTCTTGGGCGTGTCGGGCCCGTCTTCGCGTAGCGCCACCTGATTCACTCAGTGCCACCCTGTGTATGTGCAGTGCCAAGTTATTCTGAATGGAAAAATGCTTAATTAGCATAGCGCCAAGGCCTGTGAGCACAACACCACTCTATTCGCATAGCACCAGGGAAATTTTGCCTAGAAACAGTCAAAAACCCTGATTTTTCCCTTGAAGGCTTTTTCTCTCTTTACAAAATGACAAGTGAGCTAAGAAATGATAAGTTAGGAGCCTTTATACCCTTTGGAAGATAAATCAAATTTAGAAAACCCACTTTTGCTAAGTTTGTTTTCTCACATTATGAGTTCACTGATATCCTGTGACCCTTTTGCAGGTGATTTGCAACTTTTCAGAGCGATTTTTCTTCTTTTGGTGAGGGTGTGTTGAAGAGATGAATAGGTCTCCTTTAACTTTGGGAGTGTTGGCACTATTAAACCTGTCCTTGTTGCACTAGGAAAACTAAAAAACCTATTTTTATCCCCTTTTGAAATGTCTGAGTGTTAGTGACCTAAAAACATGCTCTTCTTATCTCCTTACCATTTTTAATAATGATACACTCAATTTGACAAAGACTACAAATTATGTCTGCTATGTCTTTCATTGGCCACTTCTGATCTTTGCAGGTGCCTATGACACATTTTTTTTTGGTCCCCTTTTTCATTCTTGGATTTTAACAACCTCAATTTTTTTAACAGTGAACACATGATCATGTCAGTTTTTACCTTGTAGCCCAAACTATACTTTTATTCCTTTGACCCTTTGAAGGCAATTGTCTGTACTTGAAAACTTGACCTCCCTCACCCAGATACTCTTTGCATTCTTTCCCTTGGATGCAGTGGAGCACTGTTACCTTCGAAAACCATGGAGGTCACCTTCTGGTATCCTTTGAAAACCTTCTGCCTACTGTCATCATGTTACCTTGTAGCCCAAACTATACTTTTATTCCTTTGACCCTTTGACGGCAATTGTCTGTACTTGAAAACTTGACCTCCCTCACCCAGATACTCTTTGCATTCTTTCCCTTGGATGCAGTGGAGCACTGTTACCTTGGAAAAACATGGAGGTCACCTTCTGGTATCCTTTGAAAACCTTTTGCCTGCTGTGATCATGGAGACCCACCATCTTCATTTCACTTTCTTGCCTACCTTCCCAAAAATTAGGTTTTAGGGCCGTTAGAGAAGATTAATTAGTGTCGTCTTCTAAGTTCTCTATTGCCCTTTCAAGTTCATTCATTTCTGTTCAGTTCACCTCACCTTTTTCCATTATTCATTAATAATTTCTAAAAATCTTTAATTTGTGCTTGGTTCTGTTGATATGCCTCTTTCCTTGTGGTTTTTGGTATTGGCTTCTTTCTTGGAAACACTGTTTTAGCCAATTAGTCTCAAAACCCCGATTCTCTTTGAGCATAGGCCAGCTGCCTCTCCTTTGATGTGGCTGTCCTTAGTGATGAGCTGGCCTCTCACCTTATCTCAATTTCTGCTGATAGCCATCTCAATTTAAGATGAGCAACTGTCTTTTTGCAGAATTTGTGCTTTGACCAAGGAGGCCTTCCTTGAAGGGTTTTTGATTAGATTTGGACAAACAGTTGCTTGAACTTCTTTCTCTTTGATTGCAGCCTCTTGGCACATGATAAACAGAGATTTGAAATACCAAAACAATCCTATAACCTATGAAACCCTAAATGACCTAGTGGGAGGCTCTTTGGGCTTGTTTTTGGCTGAAAACTTGGCTTTGGGTCCTCAAGTATAAAAAACAGAGTTTTTGATATTTTGATGTATTGAAGATCCAAAATCCAATGTACTTGATTTATCTAAAGAACCTAAAAATATAGTTTTGAGACCATCAAAGCTTGATGTATCCGGGAAACACAAGAGTGAGTAGGCTTGTTGGTGATCCTAGGTGGCAAGTGGAGGAATTAGGCAAGCCAAAACAGATTGCTAAGGTTAGGGGTGGCAAAACATAGTAAAAATGAGTGGCATGAGCCCATGATGGGTCTTCTGGGAGTGGTAGGCTGACCATGATATGATAGGATAGTAAAATAGTGAAAAATTGATCCTAAGGATAATGAAAGCAGTGAGATTTCTAAAACTCACAACATTCATTAATTTTGTTTCTAGAAATATAGGATAAGAATTTAGTCATCTATTAAAAGGAAAAATTATTGATGACTAACAGTGGTTACACTTGGGGAGGGAAGCTCTTTTTGAGGAGGTGTCCAGAACTTCAGATCTATGGTTTTATGAAGACCAGTGCCTCATCCATTGGGCAGATTTTTCCTTCTTTTCATTTGCTGATGCTTCTTTGAAGTTGTGATCTCAATAATCTGAAAAACATGATTAGGTCAAATTCATCTCTACCTACCCAACCTACTTGCCTAACATTTTTTCTTCCTTGGGTGCACTTGAACTGGCAAACCCATGACCTTTTTATTTTGAAAAAAAAAAAAAAACTATCTACTTCTATCCTTATTGCTTCCAAGAGTTCAGATTATTCTAGAGAACTCTTTTATTTTCTACCTAGACTATTTGACTGCCAAGATTAAGCTGTTTGGAAGACTTCATTCTCTAAGCTATTGACATGAAATTGAAAGCATGGTTTAAATCAGGATTAGGCAATCTGACTTACCATGGGTTGTGGCATTAGGACAAGCTGCACACAAAAAATATTTTTGTACAAACAAAACTAGAAAAATAAGTGCTGTGATTCATCATTTACTATGCATCCCCATATTTCTCCTTGGTTCAATTTTGAGCATGTGGAACCAATATCTTTCATTCCTAATCTATCCTTTTTGACAAGTCAAGTTTGAATGGTTTGACAAGCTCCTTTTCACTAAATTATCAACACAAAATTAAAAACATGTTTCAGCCATGATTAGGCTAGATGACTGAAACAAGATCTTCTTTTTGAACCAGCAGTGGCATTTAGGCTTGCACACTTTCAATACTACTATTTTTTGGGCACGGGGTTGTACCTCTTTTCAAATCTTCCCTCTTTTTATTTCTTTTATGTTTTTGTGTTTTTGTGATTTTTTTCATGCAATGTTATATACAATGAAAGAAATTTCTAAACTAGGAGTTTTGAAAAAAATGATACTTGAGTATCCTATCATCAATAGGATCTCCAAACATCCCTTGTCCATTCAGCTTTGGTAAAAAAAAAACATTGCTACCTCTATTGGAATGCATGTTGTGATGATTTTCCCATAAACTATGAAACTTGTCATTTTTTCCTTTGTACCTTCTCATTGATCTTTGCTTCTGAACTTTGTCTTTGTTGAAGAACTCCCTTAGATGAACAAGGCAGTCTTCATGAGTTTTAAATCAGACAATGATATCATCAATGTATACCGTGGTAGAATAACTCAAATCAGGAGCCATGGACCTTTGGAGAGGAACTTCAACACTCCATGATTGAGAAGGCATTTGGTCATATAAGTAGATACCCCAAGAGGCTTTGAAAGTGGCCTCATGCTGATCATTTGGAGATATCCTCTCTTGATTGAAATATGAAACACTATCAAGCCATGACACTTTGTTAGAACTCTCTACCTCTCATAGTAATTGATTTTTCTTGAGAAAAGGGTATCTGTTTTTCAGGTGTTTATGATCTAGGTCTCTAAAATCCATATATAGCCTACACCCTTTTATTTTCCTTCTTAGTGACATATTTTGTTCTAAAGACTTCTGGTTTTTCTTGAAAGGGATCATACTTTGAATAGCGTTTGGGTCAAAATTCTTTAAATTCTGATCACTATATACAAAAGTATATTCAAACTCCTTGCATAGCCTTATGTATTTCAGTTTTGTGTGCAATGACAGAGTTCTGGATAACTTAATCATTTTAGGTCTTTGTAGGCTGCCCACATTATACTCCTCTATATCAGTTCCAGTAGATGCTTGTTTAGGGTCCATAACAACATTTGTGGTATTCAAAAACTCTTCTAAAGGGACAAAACTCTTTGATGATGAGTTGTCTATGTAAGGCAAAACCTTAAGACTTTGTAGACCCAAATTCCTACAGATTTCTATTGTGTGAGAGTATTTAAGCACTTCTAGATTGGCAAAAGGGAAAGGTTCTGTTTTTGAGGTTTTTCCTTCATTTGAGCAACCTGATTTAGATTCTAAATTGATTTTTGGTTTTGAAATTTCATTTTCAGTTTGCAAAAAGTTAAGTTCAGTTTTATCATCATGTTGTTTTTCAGGGCTGCTATAGTTTTGGCTGTTGAATTCATCATGCAGAGACTGGTTTGACTGTTGTAGTGTGCCTAGATCTGTCTCATCTTCACTTACCTACTCATTAATGTTCTCTTCATTACACAAGATGAAAGAATCAAGATCTAAGTGAATGGAATAAAGAGGAGTGTTATTTGGCCTCTCTTGACTACTAACCATATATTTCATGTGTGACTCTCGGTATAATCTCCTTGTCTGGTTAAAAACATGGATGGTAGCATAGGACATGTCTAGTTGAAGGTTTCCCTGAAGTTTGGCTCCCCAAGATCTGGATAAAAGCATGCCATACTTAGGGGGGATATCTGCCACTACTATGTCCATGACAAGGCCCTTAGCAGGTATTTCTACCAGATTGACACAAAGATCCTTGATTAGGCCCAAACACTTGACTATACTTGAATCGAATGAGTACAAGTATTTGTAAGGTTTAGTTATTTCTAGGCCAAATATCTCCATCACAACTTTAGGCATGAGGTTGTGTGAGGCACCAGACTCTAGCATGGCATTGTGTAATATCTTGTCATGTATGTTTAGGCTGACATAGAAAGGAGGGATAGCTCGTTCTTGGTACTTCCCATCCACTTCAGGACCAAACAACAACTCAAGTTTGTCATCAGTTAAATGCAGAGTGTCAGTATCATTTCCTATGTTCAAGACCTTCAAAACTTGGGACCTATACACTTCTTGAGTTATCAGTTCAGTGAGAGGTATGGTTATCTTGATTTTGGCAATCTCTCCCGTAAGGCTGAAAGGTACTTGTGCTTTGAGTATATTTACATCAATTTTATCAGCCATAAAATTTTCTATATTTTTAATTTATTTATTCTGATTTGGGGCTTTAGATCATATTTTTTTTTTCAGGGCCACTAGCAGAAGTACTAGGGTAGCTTGTGTCACCACTTGGCTGGCTAGTTTTGTCTTTGTTTGGATCAGTTTTTACAACCATGGTATCGGTATGGTCTGCTATCCTCTTAGGAGTATTTTCAGGGGTTTTCCTAACAACAGTGTCTATTTGGTTTCTCCTGGAGGTTTCTTGGTTCTTTTTGCTCCTAAGGTCATATTGCCTATGGACTTCCATTATGGCATTTTCAAATCCCAATTGGCAGTCTTCAGAATCCTCATATTTTGTTTCAGTTTGATCAAAGGAAAAGAGACCTTGTTCTTCTTCAGTGAGAAAAACATCACTTTCATTGTCAGAACCCATGAAGTTTATAAGGCTTTCTTTAGGTTCTTCACTCTCTCTTCCCTCTCCATCTACATAATTTTCTTGGAAAGGAGGCCTAGTTTGTTAGTCATTGTCTCTTGGTCTGTTTTGGGTAGGGTCTCTTCTGAAATTTGGATTCCTATTTCTGTTTTGGGGGTTTGCTTGGTTTTCCCTAGGAGGCATTCTTTCATTTAGGCTTATCCTCTCCATCATTCTCTCCATGGTTCTAACTAGGTTGTTAATCTTGGAATCAGATGAGGAGGTTGAGGGCATGATTTCATCCTTGTAGGTTACTCTCTTTTCTGATCTTAGCCTAGGTCTCTTTTCAATCAGGTTGGCCTCTACACTGATAGCCCCCTTCTGCATGTCTTCTAAAGTTAGGGGGTCTCTCTCTCTCAATTGATAGGCCATGTCAGGGTCAAAACCTTTCGGAAATTTTGCTAATGCTAGGCCTAGTGGGGGTTTCATGTTTGGTGGAAGTGCATTATAAACACTATTGAACCTAGTGTAGTAGTCTTGGACACTCTCCCCTACGTTTCTCTTAAGGTTGCTATATTTTGAGAGGATTTGAAGAGGGTTTTTCTTAATCTCCCACTTGTTTAGGAATGTCGGGTAAAGAGAAGGGAGATCATGTATGCTGTTAGGAGTCAAGCTTTTGAACCATTTTTTGGCTTCTCTTGTTAAGTCCCTATATTAATAGTGTAGTCCCTTATTATGTTAGTGTATCCCCCCTTATTGTTATTGTTGTACCCCTGTAACCCCCATATTGTTATTATTATGCCCTTACATTATTATTGTTAGGTCGGCTAGGGTTACATTGTGGCCCCACTAGGATTACATTGTGGCCCCATGGATTCCTATATATAGAAAGGAGGCTTTGTCATTTGTATCATTCAAGAATTGGTCATTAATGTAATGTATTGGAGGTTTCCCCCTCGAAGTGTCTTATTTCTAAGGCGTTGATATCTCTTTTCTTCTATTTTTGGAGCTGGTTTCATAGCATTTGGTATCAGAGCTTTGGATTCTAGGGTTTCGCTGCTCCAAACAGGTCATCGTGGAATTGTCACTATAATTTTTTTTCTACAAAGGTTCAGAAGCTTAAATTTTTAGAGTGCGAAGCTAAAATCTTGAGGAACATCGTCGCAAAATTTTAGATCTTGTTTCACAATATTTTCGGAGATATGGTATGTGGAAGTTAGGTATTTTGCAGGCTCCTGAATTTCATCTCAAAGAGGCGATCATGGGAAAATATTCATAACTCTCTCTCTGAGAATCGGATTGGAATTTTGTAAAAAGTGACTGTAAGTAAACAGACTGTAGTTTCTTGTCTATAAATTTCAGAGCCAAAGGAGCAAACAGTGACACGTGGAAAGTCATACATGTTTGCTCTACTAAACTAGTCCATAATCAGGTCATTATGGGAGATTGGACATAACTTTGTTTTGAAGAATAGAAATAAGGTCAGACCTGTGGAATTCGAAATAGGATTTAGAGGGCTACCTCAGGGCCAAATTTTAGATATTAAAGATCCAAAATCACAGAGATAATTCAGTTTCAATATCGAGCTCCTCAAAAGAAAGAAGAAGGTGTGTATTTGGTTTTTAAAATTGCATAACGTTTGTTTGAAAAAGCAGTTTGAAGTGATTCCAAGGGCATATTTGTAATATCCCAAATGGGGAAATTTCTGATCCATTGGGAATATCTTAAGATATTCCCATATTCCAACTCCAGGAGTATTAACAATCAACACTGAACTATTTCAGAGATTGACTGTTAGGGGAATTTACTAGATATGTCATCTTCAAAAGATAGAATGGCATCCAGAGCATACTTGGCCCACTAGCAAACTCTACCAATAGAACTTGTCAAGAGCTAATAATTCCCTTCAAGGAATTTCTGCAACAGCTGTCCATGAGGACGCTGTATAAAAAAGCCCATGTGAAAATAAGGCAATCCAATGCTGGGATGCCTTGGAATACATCTGATACAAACTCCCTGCATAACATAAGCCCAAAGAAATAACCCTAAGGGGGTTATTCAGATCTCCCACCAACAAGTATACTGGAATAATGCTTCATGAGAGAGTCTTCAGCAGTACTAAAACTTCAATATATAACAACAGTGAAATAATGCCTCATATAATATAAGAAGAGTGAAAATTGATATATAATCTATAGCATAAAATGATATACAAAATCCTTGAGGAAAATACCTCTCAAGGTGAGTGCAAATCAGCCCCAAAGGAAAATGTACATGCAATGAAGGAAATACACTGCTACATGACCCATCTACCGTATAACTGCGCAATATATAGGAGAAAATGACTGCAAACTGATATACATATGATGATACAGCAATAAGAGCTCAAATAAAGATGGGGGAGCAAGATCTCAACCCCAGAAAACATTATTACATCAATCCTCCAAGGGATTGGCTAAAATACATAAACTAGAAAAATGTCGGAGTTGCAGTGTAGCTGCTGCAAATCAAATATAATACAACAGAGGAGAAGGAAATAGATGCTGCAATAAACCATGATACCTCCTCCAATGATCTCCAAGTGAAGGGGCTGATCCCCTTACTGAAGATTGCACTCACTAGTGCACAAAATGAATCCCTTGTGCAAGCCACCTCTGAAGATAACGCTGTAAGGGAAGGAGACTGCGCTGGGCATGAGAGAAAACATATGGCCCAATGCCAAAATATGCAATATAAGCTCCAGGATCTCCTTTTCTGATCTCATAGAGAAAGAGATGGCCCCTCCTCTACCAAACAAGCTCCGGAAGTGAGATGATGAAGGTCCCTCACTGCACACCAGCAACTCCAATGTTCTCTTGCCACAAGAATAGCGCAGTAGCTGCAAATGACTGCTTTGGCCTCAAGCCATGGTGTGAGGAAGGTGAAGAACAATCCCTCCATGGCCTCCCATGGAAGAGAAGGGCATTCCTAAACAAGAATCCCTCTTGTGCTATGCAACACAAGCTCCTTCAGCTGAAGGAAGCTTCAACTTCGAAATCTATCTCCAAAGATGAAACCCCAACAATGGCTCTCCTTCATCTTTTATGCATGGCATGATTCCTTGCCATGGACCCCACTCACATCAGGGTTTCTCTCGTTTCAAATTTCCCTCCATCCAACTACGCAATCTTCTTGTGCAAGCTTCCCCTCTTAGGGTACGTTGTTGACTTGGGGCAACCATGGTCTAGCTCACTTGATTTTGGCCCTTTTCACACTTGGGGCTGCTATCTTAAGCCACTTAAGTGACTTTTTCACCTTAGGAGTGTTTATTATGTTGCTAAATGGGCTCCCTCACCCATTTATTCACTTTTATTAACATAAAAGAAAAATTAATGTTCCAATTACCTTATTGCAAAATTTGGAACATTACAGTCTTCCCCTCCCAAAACTTGCTTGTCCCAAGCAAGAGAAAGGATGAACTGCAAAAATTCCTCCACTCAAGGCATGGAGTCTGAAATATCCTCATGGATATCCTCCATCCTCAAGCAATCAACCGGGCAAAATGAGTCACCCTCCAACTAGGCAACTCCTGAAAGTAATCCACCTTGTGCTCATGAGAAATAGGTGGGCTGAATTTCTAAACTTGGTAAGCTTCATAGCCTACAACACGCTGTCCTCTTCTCCACTTATGATGAATGTGGAGTGAAAGCTGAACTTGGGCTGCAATAGTGTTGCCTTCAAGAGGCAGGATGAAGCCTAGATCCCCAAGGACCTCTCCTCCAACGCTGCAAATCAAGCTGGCCCAAATCATCTCATATGTGATGAGTTGGAATTCATCAACATATGGCATGGAAACAATCATATGGTTCTGTTGTACGGTACAACA
>CM076576.1:296953435-297003714 GCA_034641835.2 Pinus albicaulis | reverse complement strand
CTATAGGTCCAAAAAATAGAGTCCCATCTATTTTTACCAACATGACCAATGCTCCAAGAATAACATACTGCAATCCCCAGACCATGCTCCATATGTCTAAAAATAGATTTTGCGCCAGAATTTGCCTGCGGGCCCACTTAGTGAAGGCGAATTCATTTCACTAAGCTCCATCATCTTGCTGCATTTTCAACAGAGTCTATCCATAATTTACATCAGATCTGTAATTTCATTCAATTCTATTCAGTCTCCTTCACCCTCTGCGCAGTCTCTGCTCAATACTGCGTTATTTTGTGAGAGGGCTTTCTTATTTCAGTTTGCTATTAGTTTGGAGGAAGATCTCTTGGTGTTAGGCTTTCCTTCCCTTGGTGATCCATGGATTGAGTTGATGATCCATGTCTCTATAGTTCTTATCTCTTTCAGCAATAAAATTTATCTTCAGAAATTTCTGGGTTTTCTGCAGCACTGCAAATTGTAATTCAGATCTACAGTTTATTATGCAATATTTTGATGTAATTCCAATTGGATCTTGTCCTTAAAGTAATATAGTTTCCAGATATGTATTAGATCCAATTTTTCATCTATACATATGTTAGAGATCTAAAATTTAATGTATAGCATCTGAACCATCTAAAAAATAACGCTGTCTATGTATTTCTGCAGTTTATTCCTAGTTGCAGCTCTAATTTCTGAAGGGATTTTTCCCTAGTTCTCTTTGTAATCTTTTGTAGAGGAAATAAGATCAAATATAAATCTGATTTACTGTTATATATCTGAAGCATCAGATATTTTTCTGTCCTCCTCTGAGTTTCAGTCAAAACTGC
Source organism: Pinus albicaulis (assembly GCA_034641835.2). Taxonomy (NCBI): domain Eukaryota; kingdom Viridiplantae; phylum Streptophyta; class Pinopsida; order Pinales; family Pinaceae; genus Pinus; species Pinus albicaulis. The sequence continues at coordinate 297,002,893 of CM076576.1, read as the reverse complement.
GCAATTCTAGTAGCTGGGGTTTTCATGTTGTAACAACTCTTCTCTTTGGATGATTTCTAGCTAGTGTTGACTGTGGGAGATCTGTTTAATGCGCTTAAACTGATTGTTTTTAGCTTAAATTATATATATAAGTCAAATACAACATAAATGAGGGAATCCCAGCCCTGATCTACATTATTATTTCTGATATTTTCTTATAAAGCGTTTTCATTGAAGGCCTTGTTGAGATTCCTGAAAGGGATTAATTCAAGTTTTGTAGGCAGAGTATACAGTTGGCTAGGTAGCCTCTAGTTCTCACCCTCTTTTTAGAGGTGAAATAACCAGTAAATTACTTTTTAGTCCATCTTTGAAACAAAATCTTGAGAATCCCCAAAAAGGAACATTACAACAAGGACAAATCAGTCCATACACATATACATCCTGCTCTATGCCTTGATGTCTCTTTGCATGGAGGCATTCTACCAGGGATACCCCCTGATTGGAATAAGAATAAAGTTTTTTCTCAACTATGGGTAGAATTTACATATTTGGATAAGGAAGGAGCCTTGGGAGAAGCTAGCACAATGCAGAGAATATTTGATGGGATCAAAAGAGAGATAAGAAAATTTTTGAAATGGACATTGCTATCTCCTACTCAACTATTTTCACTGGAAAGAGAAGATTTAGAAATCTATGATGACATAGTTATGATGTCAAATGGCCACTCCATATCTTTGGGGCAGCCAATGATATTATCTCACACAAAGAAGATTTCTGAACATGACAAGAGGATATCAACACTCTTGCAAGCATGGGCCAAATTAAGGAATTTTGGAAGGCAAAAATTTTTCAAGGGGAGGTTGACTTTCATCTGCTTCAATCTTGTCTTGAGCAAGATCAACTACAAGAAAGGAAGCAAAAGAAAGTTGATAGTACTCCAACATATGACTTTGGAATCAATCATGTCAAAGAGGAGAACCATGTTATGACAGGGGCTACATTTCAGATTTCTACAATGTTGTCATTGTTGGGGAGCCTAGATCCATATTGGGAGTCCCAAATATTAATGGAATATTCCAAGGATCTCTTCACATGTAAGGTTCTTGATGGGAAAGTGATGGATGGGATGTATAAAGTATTTGAGGGAGTCATTTATTCTCATGATCAGATCTATCTGGCTAGAGACTCCAAGCTTAAGGATGAACTACTTAATGCAGCCTATGAGATCTTGCTTTCCAAACCCACTGGTTTCATTAGAGCATATCGTACTATCTTAGATGGATTAATGTGGGAAAAATTCAAAGAAAAGATGCACTCTCACATGAGGAAGTGCATGGATCATTTTCTGGTTGAGGAGGAACATAGCTCTTGGGAAGAGTTATCATCACCACCTCCTTATTCATTGGGTGTGAGATGGAGATCATCCATGAGCTACCTCACTGATTTGAGTCAAGTATATGGTGAGACTTGTATTTCTTAACATCATTATGTATCTACTATATTCTTGTATTTTCTTAACACTCATGTGTAGGGCTTTGCTCCAAGAGGGGGCACTTTTCCTTATGGGCTTCATGGGCTACTTGGGGCCATGAGCACTGGAGATGTTGACCATTCCCTAAATGTTTTTGGGGAAATGTTGTATTATTCATGGTGTGATTTATTAACACCAACCATCATATACCTTCTCCAAGCATGCAAGAAGAATGGGGCAACAAACAAGTGGTGGAAAGAACACTTGTTATATCATACTCTATGGTAGTTAGGAGCAGAACTGCACTGGTTGGACATGAGGGACCATTTTCCTTCTTCCTTACTACATATGGAAGCTAGCATGATTCTAATTATGATTCCATATGCTGAAAATGTTCTTATCCTTGTTGGGAACATGGTTGGAAGGAAGAAACATTGGTTGGATGTGTCCTTTGGGGAAGAAATTTCCCACACTTTTTGCACTACATGTTTCAAGGGGAGCATGGGAAATGATATGGCCACTATAGTAGATCACTTGTTTCTTTATGAGGTGGACCATATGATTGTTTGGAACACTTGGAATACACCTATCATGAGAATTTGGGAGGAGATTTTCTATGAATTCCCAAGCTAGGAGGTGATTCATTTCAATGGAGATGGGAGCCTTGCATTGGTAATGAAGTTCCCCATGATTGTCATCACTTCTATCTTGAGGAGGCCATTGATCATCAAGAAGGTTTCCATATAGACCTTCCATTCTTTCATGATGAGAGCCATTTGGTTTATCCACCAAAGGCCAACTTACACACTTGGGAGGAACCATTGGGAGACAGAATTGTTGCAAAATATCTAAAGCAATGGTGTAGTATTCCTAAATTAGCATGCAACTAATAGGAATATTATTTTTGCTTTAAAAAATATGTTTAGATGAATAAATTTGTAAGGGAGGTTAATCAAACTCCTAATGAAGTATAAATCAATGCCAAATGTGAAAAAGGATAAATCTTGGCTATGTAAATAAGCACCCTTAGGTGTGAAAGGGGCTAATAATCTTGACTAGGTCAACTTTGAACACATCTACAATGTTGTATTGGAGGAGTGCTCATCAATGAGGCACAACGTAATTCTAGTTGGAGATCTCTTGTGTGAAAAAGATGAGTCTATTGAAGGTGGTTTAGGGTTTCACACACTCTCATTTTATAAAAGGAAGGGGAAGGCAACATGAGGAGGTTGTTCATCATATGATCTTTGTTATATTGTCTGTTTAGACCATATAGCTTTCTTGGCTATTTAGCCTAGATTGCAAATGCTATTTAGCATAGGAATTTCCTGTTTAGGAGTTCCTCCTCTTCCCATTGAGTAGATCTTGGGAGAGATTATGTTGCAAGGTCCACTATCTGGCTTGAAGGCAAAGCTCCTCCTTTAAACTACAACTCAGATCCCGTTGAGGGTTTGGTTTTCTTTGCAAGCTGCAACAAGCGGAGATTAGATCTCTTCAGATCTAAGAAATTTCAGTGCTCTTTTTCAGTGGAGAAGTCCTATTCTCTATTGGAGGAAGTGTATTGGAGTGCATGAGCTTCAGTTCCTAATCTTGGCATGTGGCCATCAACTATCTATCCTTTACAGCACAGTTTCCACCCAAGATCTGCGTTATTCTTGTAGGTGGTGTTGCAGGGAGTTTGGGTGCACCATTTGGAGAGCTGGTTTCTGAGTGATGGGGATCTGCCCTTCACTTTGAGGTATATTGGAGGAGATCCACACATTTTAATTTTCAGATCTGATCTGGATATTTTGAATACTTCAAAATTTTTGAATCATCCTGCAGATCTACATTCTTAGATCTTAGATCTACTGCTTATGCTTGGTGTAAACCCCAAAATTCCAAGGGGATCTGAAAGAGGAGCCTTTCTAGTGCATGGATTTGATATAGATCTTAATTTTTATGCACAGATCTGCTCTAGATATGAAATTTAACCTACAGTAGTTGCAAAATAATAAAATAATGCTGTCAAAGCAACTTCAGTCATTTATGTGGTTGCAGCCCCTCTTTTGAGGGCATTTCTTCTGTGTTTGTACTGTATTTTCAGCTGTGCATATCATGGGCTTCATTTTACAACCACTTTGCTGCTATAAATTCTTTTAAAGGACATTTTATTGGCCTCCTACTCTTTCTTTTCTGAAACTACGTTATTTTCTAAGCAGTATTGCTGCAGTCCCTTTTTGGGAAGTTTTCAAGTCATACTGAGTGTGGGAGATCTATTTAACCCGCCTAGTTTGATTTGTTTTTGATCTCCTCTTGGATTTCGGTCTTAGATACTTAGATCTAAGGGATCCAAGGGCTTATTTCATATTCTGTAGCAGCCATTCCTGGAAAATGCGTTTTCCAGTCATGCCTTGCTAGCAGATCCCATTTTGGGATATTACAAATGGTGGAGACTATTGGATGTGGAGGCCCCAAGAGGAGGAGGGGATATTTTGTAGCACCCTTATAGTTTCTTGAGGACAAGCAACATTTGGGAGGGGAAGACTTTAATATTCCTAAATTAGTATGCAACTAATAGGAATATTAATTTTTCTTTTGATATATAGTTAGATGAATAAATGGGCAAGGAGGCTCATAAGTTGCTTAAGTAGGCATAAAATCCCTCATAATGTGAAAAGGGATCATTTTAATAACTATATCAAACATCCTCATGTGTGAACAAGGTTTAAAATGTGTGGACAAAGTCAGGTTTGACCAAGTCAACAACGTTATTATATGAGGAGTGGATCATAAATAAAGACAGCTCAGTGTGAAGGAAGATCAATCTAGCTAGTCAAAATGAGGACACCTTGGGTGTGAAAAGAGAAAATGCATGAAGAAAAAGTCAAGGTTGACTAAATCAAACAACGCTGTAAATAGATGAGTGGGACTAATGGAGACAGCGTAATTTTGGTGGAGGAGCCTTTGCATGGAAGCAACCTCATAATTGGGTGGCACCCTTGGTGAGGAAGCTCATAAACTATATAATGGAGGGAATGGCAGCCATATGGGGCATGATTGAAGATTATATTTTGTATGTGGTCTGTTTAGAATTCTTAAATTCTTTGGCTGTTTAGCTAAGTTTTCTGCACTATTTAGTGCAAGGGTTTCCTCATGCGGTAATTACCCACTCTTGCTTGGATATCTTGTTTAAGAAATCTGAGAGGAGCATTTTGTGCTACATTTTCCACTATCTGTTGTTAGGCCAAGTAGTCAGCTTCAGCAATAGTGCAGTCCCTTGCAGAAACTACATTATTTATTAAGGTATTGCAGTGGAGGGGTTTAATCCCTGGTTTTGTAAGCTAGTTTCCCTAAAGGAGGTTCATTCTTCTTCTCGGAAAGCTAGTAGGAGCTAAAACCATTTTTTTGCATGTTCAGCCATATTTATGCAGTGCTTCAGCCATACAATGTGATTCAGCCATAGATCTGCAGTAGATTCTTCTTGAATTTCATGATTAGCATGAAACCCTTGCCAGGTCATCTTGGATTTCTGTAAAAGAGGCTAGATCTCTATTTTTGGGCCTCATTGATTAAAATATAAGCAGATCTATTTTGTCTCTCATATTTCTAAGTATAACCCTCAATAAACTGCATTGTCAATTTATGCAGTATTTCTCTGTTGTAGTAGTCTTCGGTTTTGCTGTGTTTTTGAGCTGTTTTGGCAATAGGAGGCCTGTTTAACTAGGTAAAAGTGATTTGTTTCTAATTTCCTCTTGGATTTGGTTGTAATAATGTCATATCTAATGGATCCATGGGCTACATTTTTATGTTCATGCTTATATTTCTGAAAAATGCGTTTTATGTGCATATATTGTTGATTTTCCCATTTGGGAATATTATAGGATGGCAACCATTATTATTGATGTTTTTGAGATTATTATTTGATATTGGTCTATTTAGACTTTGCATACTTTAGCAGTTTAGCGGGGTTTCATGTGTTGTTTAGCACAAGGGTGTTCTTGATCGGGAATCCCTACCTCATCCTCAGGGAAGGAGAGGTTCATTGGAATGCATTTCCTCATTCTGGCATTCTGTCTAAGCTACCTCCTTAAGCTACAATACAGTTTCTATTTAGAGCTGGGTTGTGTTGCAGGGTGCAGCAAAGGAGGATCACATTGAGCCAATTTTGGGCTTGTTTTTTAGTGGAGAGGTAGCCTATCCATTGGAGGATCAACAGGGAGGGCCCCTCAGCATATTGATATATTTTTGGCATCAGGCCAACCATTTACCATCCCTCAGAGTGCAGTTTCATTCTAGATATTCGTTATTTTTAGTGGTAGTTGCTAAGAGGGTTCATTGAGCTCATTAGGAGGGTATGTTTCTGAATAGAGGAATCAAAATTCTATGGAGAAATACCATTGGAGGAGGACATTATCATTTCAAATATTTCGTAGCCTCATTCTATTCAGTTCTAGTTTGCAGTGACATTTCAACCCTAGGGTTATTTGTCACATTGTATATTTTTTTGGTATTTCTAGCAATCTTTTATGGGTTGGCTAGAAATCATGTATTAGAGCCATATATTCCTTTCTGGGCATTTATTTTGTATCTATCAGCAATATTCCATCAATGTATTTTTACAGCAGTAACTACACTGATATAGACAACACTGTCACTACTTTTCGACATTCTATATAGTAGCAACAACTCATGTGCTTATTGATATGATCATGGGAGGCTTGTTATTATTGGTTGAGTGGCTTGACCCTCAAGATCATTTTGTATATTGTTCCTGATATCTAAATAAAATGATGGGTGCATATTGATTCCTCTTATGATATGTTCATAGCTGATGCGTTTTACATTATTATGTCTTGTATTGTTGCTATTTCCATTTTGCAATATTACAGTGGTATCGGAGAATAATCTTGGCTCAGCATGTGAATTCAAGACATTATTCCATTAGGAGGAGAAGCTTCTCACAGAAAGAGAAGTTGTATAGAAGAAATAAAGGCATGAATCCATTATTTGGAGAAATGAAGGAAGAGAGACTCTCCCAGCTTCTTTTTCAAACTGTGAAAAATATCAAGGAGATGAAAAGGGAGAGGTGTAGAAAATTTCCAAGAGGGTTTGAAAGTGAAGAAAACCCTAAATATTCACATGATGGGTGTGAGCATTAAACCACACATGCAGATCCACATCGCAGATTATTTCCCACATTCACTACAAGAGAAATGGAGGAAGAAGACGCACCAAAGGAGGAGACCTTGAGTGACTATCTTCAGGAGTATGAGTCTCAATCTTGGAGATTCAAAGAGCACTTGGACTTCCAAGAGTTTTGCCAACTTAAGGAATATAGAAGATCTAGCAACCATAACATAAGTAAGAGAGGTAGAATCTTTCTGCCTAAGTTTGATGGATCATCAAAGTACACAGCCAAGGCTTGGGTGAAGGAGCTAGATTCCTATTTTCAGCTACACCAAGTCTCATAAAAGGAGGCCATTAGAGTAGTAGCACTGCACCTTAAAGGTATGGCCCGTGATTGGTGGTTTTATAGTTCTGTTTCATTTCATCATGCAAGTGTAAATACTTATGCAAGGTTTACTAAGAAGACAGTGAAAAGATTTGATATTAAACATTGTGAAACATCTTTTGTTGAACCCAAAAATTCAAAACCTTTGCATGGGTTGGAGGGATCTATATTACCAACTCCACTCCATAATTCTATTGAAGGGGATAAAAACATGCATAATACCTTTCCAAGGGAAAGATCCCCACTTCTTGAAGAGCCCTCTTCTATAGATGAAGACATGGAGATTCCTCCTTCAAGGGAAGACCAAGATCTAGGGTCTCTCATTGATGAGGAGGCATTCTCAAATATTAATGAAGAGGATGAGAAAATAAGAGCTATTATCACTGTACCATTAGGAGAAGATCCATCACCACATGGAGGTGAAAAGGGAGCCATTGATTCCATTAGAGGATCCCTTGTGTCTTTGCAAGGAGTTCCAAATGATCTAACATATGGGGACCAAAGCAAAATTCTGGAGCAACATGTATCAGTTTTTGTGGATTGTGAGACTTGGTAGATGGGAGGAGAAGAAGAAAAGAAGGATAAACATCAAGGGATGATGATAATTCACCCTTATCTATTTCAGGATATTTTTGCATAGAAGAAGGAGACCGTATTGTGCAGTGAAAGGAGGGAAAAATCAATCTACTCATATATACAATCTTCTTTATATCTTGATGTCTCACTACATGGAGGCATTCCACCTGGGAGGTGACCAGATCTAGAGTTGGTGAGAGACATCTTACCATTTGGTTCACCACGCTTAGATCCCAGAGGGGTGAATACCTTGGAGGGGTTTAATATAGCACAGAGAGTCTGGAATAGGCTCAAGGAGGAGGGATACACTTTGCCATTTTCAGCATTACCCACTCTCACTACATATTCTACGCTGAAAGAAGTTGCTGTAGTGATGGAGGATAGCACCACCATGGTGCAAGGAAGCTGAACCATGGATTTGGAGAAACAGAGGGTACTTCCCTTGAGGAAGGAATCCTCCATATATTGGAGTAGATGAAGGCCACTCATGATTACATTAGCCAAGATCAGGAGGTTCTTTTTGGATGGTAGCTTCTCATGGGAGGCCAAATTCCAAAGGACACCACTTCTACTTGAGCATGAACAATTGCATGATGGGCATGGCAGCACTTTGGAGGATGAATTTGGCATGAGGGATGTCACAGGAAAATACAACAACATGTGGGGAGCTTCACATTTCATATCTTTAGTGCTGTCTCTTAGGAGGATTGATCCATATTGGAGGTCTCAAATTTTGGTAGAGTACTCCAAGGATATTGGTGCTTGCATGATTCTTTATGATCCAGAGGGAGATGATAGATAAATGGTGGATGATGGGGTCATCTATTCTTATGGAAGAGTCTTCTTGACTAGAGCTTCTGAGCTCAAGGAGAAGCTGTTACTTGCAGCACATGTGAACTTTCTTTCCATGCACTTTGATGCATATCATTCCATGATGGAGGAGTTCAGTTGGGAGGGCATCCAGCAGGATGTATATCAGCATATGGAGAGATGCATAGCCTAGATGATGATGGAGAGGTTGTCACAACCACTTCCCTACTCATTGAGAGTGAGGGAGAACTTTCAGTTGAGCCATTTAAGCTCAATGACCAAAGTACATAGTAGAGGACGTACATTTATGCATTATGATTTGTACTCCTTTACTTTTTGTGAGCATCATATTGTACCAAGGAGGATAATTCCTTCTTGTATATTGTATTGTGATGTACTTGAGGCCATTTACAGCATTGATGTTGGCCATTCTATTGGTGGTTTGTGGGAGATGCCACATGATTCTTGGTGTGCACAATTGGCACCAAATTTTACTTTTATGATCCCATCTTGTAGGATGGTTGTGGAAAAAAACAAGTGGCTGAAAAGACACTTGTTATACTTAGTTTTGAGATAGGAAAGGGATGCACTGTGTTGGTTCCACATGTGAGACTATGATCCACCTCCCGGTTGTCATATAACAACTTTTTTTTATTTGTTTTTTCTTCCATGCATTGATGATGTTCTTATTCTTATGGGAAGCTTTATTGGGAGGATGGCACAATAGTTGGAGGTGACCATTGGGAGTATGATTCTCCATACTTCACATGTTTCATGTTTTAGAAGAAACAATGGGCAAGCCATGATTGCCGCACTACATCTCTTGTCTTCATGTGGGAGGAGCCATTTGGAGAACTTGAGTTATTGGGAGAGGCACTTCATGGATGTTTTGTTTGGGGGGGTAACTTGGGACATTCTTGGAGACCATACTATTTCATCCCAATATCAGCAACATCCCCATACATAAATAAATGGAGAGAGAAAAAAAATGCGTGGAAAAATCTAATCTCTCCATACAATCCCAATACATTGCATGAACCGGGGGTTGAGGATTTCTTTGATGAGCTACCTAGGATGGCTCATTTCATTTGGATGATAGCATGGGTATGGGAGTATCTTATTGGGATGGAGATCCCCAATTTTCATAACCTCACTTACCTTGAGGAGGCCATTAGACAGAAATAAGGTTTCCACTTACACCTTCCACTTTCTCATGATGTGAGCCATTTGGTTTTGCATACTTGGGAGGAACCATTGGGGGGAAGATTTATTGAATATTATTTTGAGCAGTGGTGGGGACTATTTGATGAGGAGGCTACAAGAGGAGAGAGAGAGAATTTTTCCATATCCTCATAGTTTCTTGGGGACAAGAAACATTTTGGAGGGGAGTACTGTAATATTCCAAAAATTTAGCCTTCAGCTAAATGGAATATTATAGTTTGTTTTAGCACTAGGTAGGTGAATAAGTGGGTAGGGAGTCCCATAAATATCATTAGAAGGAATAATAACACTCCTAATGTGAAAGGAGGAATAATAAGCAGCTGGATGAAGCACCTTTGGGTGTGAATTGGAGGGGATACATGTTGAATAGGTCAAATTTGACCAAATCAACAATGCTGTCACGGAGGAGTGGAATTCATGAAGAGACAACACAATTTTAGTGGAGAACAACTTGCATGATCTTAGTGGCATTTATGGATGGGACCAATGTGAGAAGGCTCACAAACTACATATGAAGGGGATGGCAACCATTTTTATTGATGTTTTTCAGATTATTATTTGATATTGGTCTGTTTAGACTTTGCATCCTTTAGCTGTTTAGCAGGGTTTGATGTGCTTTTTAGCACAAGGGTGTTCCTAATCAGGAATCCCTACCTCATCCTCAGGGAAGGAGAGGTTCATTGGACTGAATTTCCTCATTTCAACATTCTGGCGAAGCTACCTCCTTTAGCTACAATGCAATTTGTGTTTAGAGTTGGGTTGTGTTTCAGGGTGCAACAAAGGAGGATCACATTGCACCAATTCTAGGCTTGTTTTTCAGTGGAGAGGTAGCCTATCCATTGAAGGATCAAAAAGGAGGGCCCTTGGGCATATTTATATATTTTTGGCATCAGGAAAACCATCCACCATCTCTCGTAGTGCATTTTGATTCCAGATCTGCGTTATTTTTAGTGGCAGTTGCTAAGAGGGTTCATTGAGCTCATCAGGAGGGTCTATTTCTGAATAGAGGGACCAACCTTCTATTGAGAAATACCATTGGAGGAGGAAATTATCATTTCATATCTGTCATAGCCTCATTCTATTCAGTTCCAGTTTTTAGTGACATTTCAACCCTAGGGTTATTTGTCACAGTGTATATTTTTTTGGTATTTCTAGCAATCTTTTATGGGTTGGCTAGAAATCATGTATTAGAGCCCATATCTTCCTTTCGAGGGATTTATTTTGTATCTATCAGCCATATTCCATCAATGCATGTTTATATAAGTAGCTACACTGATATTAACAGTGCTGTCACTGCTTTCTGACATTCTATATAGTAGCAACAACTCATGTGCTTATTGATATGATCATGGGAGGCTTGTTCCTATTGCTTGAGTGGCTTGAACCTCAAGATATTTTTGTATATTGTTGCTGATATTTGAATAAAATGATGGCTGCATATTGATTCCTCTTATGATATGTTCAGAGTTGCTGTATTTTACATTATTATGTCTTGTATTGTTGTTATTTCCATTTTGGAATATTACAAGAATGGGGATTATGAGCTTATTGATTATGAAGGTCATCCTATGGATCAGCCCAGAAATGGGTTGTATTTTAAAAAGCACTATGCATGAGTCATTCGTGCATGTTTCTTTGCACATAGGCATTCTTTCATTTTTGTACATTTTTTTCTTGGTGTGATTTTCGAGCATTTTCCTGCTTCTGGATCGTTGCTTATTGTGCATATGTCTATTACTCCTTATGTTGGTTTCGTGGGTGGTGCTTCCCATAGTACCCAGAACTTGTCTTAAGCATCCTGGGTGATTTATGATCCTGCTGGTGAGTTGATAGACCTTTAAGGTATTTGTCTAGGATGAACCACAAACAATGTCGATGAATATAGTGCTGTTATTGAACTATTAACCGAGGCCATTTCTCTTTGATTGTTAACCTAGATTCACAACTTGTTGTTATTCAACTTAATGGGAATTATTCTATTAGAAATTTTCACATCTTAAGGTTCTATTTGTGTGTTTTTTTACTGGAAAGACATTTTTATTACATTACATATCAACATATTCCTAGATGAACGAATGTGTTAACTGATACACTCACTAATATTGTATTAGATAGACATTTGAATGATTTGTAAAACATCATCATCACATCACAAGATTTATACAGGAAAATAGATGTATATGTATATATATATATATCGAATGTTTGCATCCATGTGCATCATAAGTTCAAAAAATATGTATGTTTCGGTTACATCCTGAGACATCACGTCTCTCAAAAAATATATGGAAATGAAAGCCTAGGTGTCTAGTTGGCGTGACATTCATGCTAGCACGTCACTGCCCATACAAGCCGCCTCAACAAGTAGTGAACATGGTTCGACACCCCTGTAGTGTGTCTCTGGTATGCATGAGGAACATCATCGAATCGCGCATAGTCCGGGATCCCATAGGATATTCCCTCCAAGTTGCGTATGATTTCCTCCTCCTCGCCTCCCTCACCATGAGGGGCCACATCAAAGTCGTGAGGAATCCTCCTTGCTATTGGCGACATGCCTGTAGGTCTTTCCGGGACAACATCTACAATTACATGGATTAATGTCAAAACATGCATAACAAAAAATCATAAATTATACTCATCCAAATAAAAAATGAGTCTTACCTAATTCTTCATCCCAATCCTCTCCTTCTGGGAGTGGGAGATCCACATCACTGGTGAAGTCCGTGCTAGAGTAGGGCCAGTCCTCCATGATAATCAGCTATCGGCAGAGCCACTTAAAGAACTCTGGTCTCCAGGACATCTGTTGATTGCCCCCTGAACTTGGCATCAAATCCACCCAATGGACCATCCGTGGCTCCTGTGCTTGTGGTGTCGAAACTATTACCTCCTGACGTTGGAAAATTGGTAACCATTCCAAGATGAAAGGTACCAAGAGGGACCCGTAGCGAAACTGATTCGGCTTACCATTATTTCATTTTGTCAACTGGCGTTTTATGTTGATTGTTACTGCCTCTGCCCAATTTTAGAGTGTCGGTTCCATGCAATCCACTACAAGAAGTAATTGTGTTTTTGTGGCCTCATGTGGAGCTCGAACTCTTGTAGCTCATGTAATGGTGTGTAGCACTACTCTGAGTGCCAGATCGGGAATGGTTTGGATATCCACCTTCCCACTTTTGGATCCTTTCCATGCTCCTCGGCACAATCTCTCAATAACCATACTCATGTTTTCCATTATGGGCCAAGTATCGGTCAGGATTGGTACTACCCCCTTCCGCGACAATATGGTTATGAAGTAAATATCTGAGACCTCAATCTCAAGTTCCTGATCGTGAATAATGAATCTTTCCTGATCAATGTCCCAAACACTGATCAAGTACTGCAACAGCTCTGGTTGAGCTCTGAGACATGGTGCTATAAAGAATTTCTTGAGCCCGCAATCCCTAAGAGCTTCCATGCATCTCTCATTGCCCATGGCCTCCTCATATTCTTCACTATGTTCTCGTTCTTTCCATTCGATCACCATTTTGTTCTTTCGCATCTGCAAAAACATCCATATGGTTGTCATTATCCAAATAAAGTGCTTTTGAATTGGTTAAATTGGGCTTACTTATTGAAATTGCAAGCTTAAAATGGTTGGCGCGGTTGGCGCGCCTTGGTTTGATTTTTAGGCCGGTTGGCGTGAGTCCGTGCCCGATACCTGCGCTGACCGCCACGCCCTAATTTTTACAAAAATTTCCCCATAGATCTAAAAAATGGGTTGCAGATAATAAAAATGCTATCAAAATGCAGGGAAAGATATGCGTTCTCACCTAGAACAGACAGATTCACGATTGGCCTCCGGGATTGTCTGCTGTCAACTCCACAAAATCACAATGAAAAAGGGTAACAAATTTCTCACAAGGGGTAAAAGTGAAAATACATTTATTTTTTACCATTTTTGGCATTTTATAAACTTTTTAGAACCCTAATTAGGTTTTAAATCTGCAATATTCCCAAATTTTCACATGAAATTTGGAATATTAGATTTCTTAATAAACTTAATTAATTAAGTAAATAAAAGGGTGGAGGGACCCACAAAACTCAAAGATGAATAAAATCCACTTTTGATATGTGTATGTGGATATTCTAGATCTAGATCTAAAATCATGGAGTAGTGGAGCAGCTCCATTAATGGAGATCATGTCTCATTTATGAGATAGATTATGGAGGATGAAATAGTCAAATAAGATCATGGATCTTAAATATAAAATCATGAGGATATTTGATAAGATCAACTGAGATCATAGTGCATTCAAAGAATATCATAGAGCACTTATGACAAATTAGTGGAGGAAGTGATGCATTTAATGCACACATGATGGAGAGGGTGATCACCCCATATGAACATGATGGAGGACATGGAGAAACAACGCAATCAACCATGGAGACTTATTTCCACATGTAAAACATAGTTTTGGAGTGGGCCTAGGCTGTGAAAGGCTCATATCTATATAATGAAGATGAAGGCACAAGGGCAGGCATGATTTGGATTATTCATTTCTTGATCTATTTAGATCTAGATTTTTATTAGGACATATCTATGAATTCTTGAGCTGTTTAGCTAAGATTGTAGTGCTGTTTAGTACAAGGTGTTCCCGAGTGGGAATCCCACCTCTTTCATCGAGTAGCTCTTGAAAGAGGGTTGTACTACATCCCTTATCAGCCATTGGTGCCATCTTCAGGAGGTTGTTTCTAGCATTCAGCTAGGAAACTGGTGGAGGATTCATCCTACCACTTTGTTCTTCACATTCAGTATTCCAGGAGTAGCAGATCTATATTTGACATTCAGGCCATTGGGCTTTACCTCCATGTAGTAGAAGTCCCTTCAAGGATTTCACAGTCCAGTCCTATAGCTCTATTGGAGGAAGGACGTTTCCAGTATTTTAACTGGAAATCCTGTGAGGGATCATCTCCTCACATTGGATCTATTGTTTCCATCAGGAGATGATTTGACACATCTAGCAGTAGGCTATTGAGCCTCCCTCTCTTACAACACAGTTTTTTGAAGCTGTTGTTCATCCAACATCTGTTTTCAGTGGAGGATATTGGAGGAGCTAGATCTTGAGCTTTTAGCCCAAGGATCTAACAGAGGGATCAACCCTTCTTGCATAGATCTGATTGTGCATCATTGTAGCCATCATATCATCAGATCTAGCTTCATATCTGTATACCCAACAGTATATATGTGAAGCCCTAAGAGGGTGGTTTTCTTAGATTGACAGATCTGAGAAACCTTTTCTGGGTTATCCGTGGTATCCATCATAGAGTCCAGATCTTTGTTTTCAGCATCATCAGAGCTCCCATTTTTCCTAGATCTGAATTTCTATCTTTCAGGCAGTTGTAGTCCCAATAGTTGTAGCAAGGACATCACAGTTTACCTTCCATCAGTTCAACAGTTACGTAGTCCTTCTGGTGGGATCATTGCAGGGTCATTCTAGGCCATCCCTTTGGCTTGAGTGTCTCATATTTTGAGCACTGTTGTACTTTCTTTTTCACCTCCTATATAATAAAATGGCTTAGCTTTTTCTGTGCATTCTGATGTGTATTTAGATTTATTGTTTACTTTTCTACAGTTCTTATATTGTGTTTCAATATTACTGCATTCTCCCTTTTGGGATATTACAAAAGCATATTTTTCGATTATTGTGCTATTTTATTTCAAAAAATGGGTTTTACGTGCATCTCTTGTGTAGTGAAAGGTTTTCAACATGACGACAATGAAGTGACGAGTTGTATTTTATAATTTTTCAGACTCGGTAAAAACATGAAAATGTCATTCCTGGAGTCATCTTTCAGCTCCTTTCTGACTCTCAAAAATTGAAAAGATTGCCGAGACTCTTGTCATTTTGAACTCGTTAAATGGCTATGAAACAAAATTCACCTAGTACAAGTTTACCCCTTTTTCAGGCTGGTATAGATTATTTACGAAAGAGGAATACTTTAGCCTATCGTGACTAAGAGGTTCTCTCAGATACAGTTTTCTACCTTTTTGGATCTGTGAGACAACCTACGAAAAGGGACATGTTGGAGTTTTCTTTTCCGCTTCTTTTCAAACTCTCTAAACATGAAAATATGTCGATTTATTCCTTTGTTAGACTCGTTAAAATTTAAATGACATCGGAAACCGTCACTATGACGTAACTGAGTTCCTCCTTCCTAGAGCTCATAAAATGTACTAGGATGGATTTTTCTAAAGGAAAAACCTACATGAAAAGCATATGATATCCCCTTCAAGCTTGTTTTCCAAAAATAATTGGGGTAATCACCAACAATGGTGGGGGAAAATGGAACCAGTTCTCAGTTGTGTCAACAGTATGTCGCTCTTGAACATGACACTCATATGCATTCGTGTCGGGTTGGGGACATCTCATTTTGTCATTTTTGCCTCCGTGGGTTTGGGTAATCTATTTTGACCTCTCATATACTCTTTTCCACGTCATCATGACATCATATCCCTTGATGTAAAATACTGCCAAATCCAAAGTCATGTCGCTAATATGTTCAAGAGAAGTTTCCGTTTGCAGTTTTCAACCCCCCTATGATCCTTTTTTCATTCCTAATTCATTATCATCATATTCCTCTGTCTCGTGTCGATGATGTGGGAAAAATTATGGCCCACCTTTGACCAGGTCACTTCGTGTCGACTTCAACTCATTATCCAGGAATTTGATCTAGAGACTCCCTTCTAGTACCTTAGTTCTTGCATGCCTCAGTGGCAAGTTCTTCGCATTCGATGACAGGTCCCCATCATTGACCTTCGATCGAGTGATTCTGCGGGTGTTCGATGCTAGATCCCTGTTCACATTCCATGGATTGTACTTGTTGTACCTTGACATCCATTGTCATTATTGGTGGTTTCTCTCGTACCTGTTAACAACTTACATCATTGGCTGGTAATTAGGTGACTTTTTTTCATGTTAAACTTCAACTCACATATTCGCATGCTTGAATTTGTACTTGTTAGGGTCGAGATGGAGCGCAAGACCTTGGATTTTGTCTGATAAGATCCAGGCTGCAGGATATTTTGGTTTATCATGACTATATGCATGACTCTTTTGATTGGATGGCTGCGACCATACCCAAGTCTATTTATTGATCCTTACTGCTGGATGGATGCGTCCATACCTCAGATCTTGTTTATATATGTACTCTATTATGGATGGTTGCGCCCATGCCACATGTTCATATATCAAAGATATCAGTTGTATTTGTACTTGTAGGTCTTCTGATGATGGTGTTTGGTTTGAACGTGTTCTCATAAAGAATTTCACTCCTCCCTCTCTCTCGGATCTCATGCTTTAGGGGGCATCTGTTACACAACATTTTGTCACCGTCCCTGAAATCCCCATCCTGCACATTAGAGGACCATTTATGTGACTTATATGTAGTGTCATGCCTTGAAAAAAGTTTCATTACATCCCTTACCATGAGAAGAAAATTTCCTCTATTATATATTCCTGGAACAGATCCTAAAAAACACATGATTTTGGGTCGGCGTTGGGAGGCAGTTATCGCCTCGTGCCCATAGAGAAATTAGGACTGGGCCCCGTGCCCATTGGCACTCTGTCTTAGTGGATTGCCCGCACTGAGTGATTTTTGGAAAGTTTTTAAAATGGAAGTTGATCCAGGTAGATATCGGTGGCCACCCACCTATTCCATTTGGACTAGCACCATCAATTCTTGCAGCCCTTCACATTCAGAACAACTTACTATTTTTAGCAGGTTTTTGGGTCCTACACCCCCGGAGCCGTTTTGGGGCCTTAATGATCTAGGTGGATATTGGTGGCCACCCACCTATTCCATTTGAACCCCCACCATCAGTTCTTTCAATTTTCAAGTTGCAACAAAAAATACTATTTTTAGCAGTTTTTTGGGTCCTGAACTTCCGAAGCTGTTTTGAGGCCCTAAATGAATTTTTTTGGGAAAAAGGAGAGCAACATGGGTCCATGGACCGATGTTTCTCATTTAAAAGTTGTAATCCTCAGATATATATTTCTAACGAGCTATTGAGCGCGTCAAACGGAGATCGGGTGCAAAAGTTACGCCCCCAGGAAGTTGAACCACCAATTTACCCAAACGGGCGCCCAAAGTTTTGGCGCCTCGTCTCCTATGGTTAGGTTTTTGGACGTTTTGGATTCTAAATTGTTTCTCAACAATAAATAGGCCCTTGAGCCTCATTGTAACATAGTTCAGAGGCCTGTAGCCGCCACATCTTTTCTCAGAGATAGCTACCAGCGCCCTAGCTAGTTTCATTTCCTTTCTGTCTGTAAGCAAATTTCAGTTCTTTGATATTAATGAAATGAAGTTTTATTTTCGATGCATCTATGTATTTATGGTTATATGTTTATTCTGTTGCATTCCTGCATAAATCCAGATCAGTGGTATCAGAGCGGATCTGCTCTTTCTTTGTTTTTCTTTGCATGTCCCCAACGCGGTCAGGGTATAAGGAGTTAGGGCTCGATCTGGTTGAACCCTTGCAAGATTAGCCTCGCAAACCCCGATGACCTCCCATGGCGGAAGAAAAGAAAGATGAAGGAGCAGGAGATCCTATCAAAATATTGCTCGAGGAGGCCCTTGAGAAACAAAGGAACGCGATGATGGATAAATTTTCTCAAATCCTTCAATGACTACCCACATATGGCGCATCTGCATCCAACAGCCACTCTGGAGGCACCACTCCCTTCAAGGTACAGGTAAAATTTGACATTCCTATATTTGAAGGAAAAATAGATGCAGATGCCGTAGACAGATGGTTAAATTTTTTGGAAGGGTATTTCTCGGTCCATGATTTATGTAACATAGAAAATATTGTTTTTACACTCCTCAAAGCCACCCCCCATGTCAAAGAGTCATGGGAAATAAACTGTGAGAAAAGGGATGAGAGGGAACCCTCTTTGTTCTCAGCCACATCCACTTGGAATTCATTCCGAGATGGCATCAAGGAAAAATATTACCCTATGGGGAGCTATGACGAGAAATACATCTAATGGACCATGTTGTGGAAACAAAGGGATCAAGATGTGCATGAAATGATGAATTTTTTCCATACCCTATGCACAAAGTTGGGTATTAAAGATTCAGAGAAACATTTGGTGCTAAAGTATCGCAGTTGTCTTCACAGATACATTCAGGAGGAAATGGAGTTCCTCGACATCTCCTCACTTGGTACGGCATACCGGTATGCTGCCAAGATTGAGCAGAAATTTAAGCAGAAGAAGCGAGACTTTGGATCTGAAAATAAGGTGCCCTCGAGCCCAGAGAGAACAAGGGGAAACTGTAAAGCAATGCGACTCGAGAAAATGAACAAAAATCCAAAGAAGGACATAGGGAAGTGGTGTGACTTTCATAATAGCCCCACTCACAGAACAAACGAGTGTCGGGCCAAACGGTCTTTGGTGGCCGAACTAAAGGCACCTGAATCAGATGCATTTTCTGATCCTGAGTTAGAACCAGACAAAGGCAATGAAAAAGGGAAGAAGATCATTGATGCAGATCCCAGTGCCATTTTTTCCACCACCAAGATCCAGAAGGAGGGTCCAGAGGATCCAGAGGAGGGGGAGCGCCTCTTCCAGTCGCAGATGTGGGTAAAGGGTTCTCCGCTGCAATTTCTCGTCGATAGCGGAAGCCAAAAGAACCTCATTTCAGCAGAGGTCGTGAAGCGGCTCGGCCTACCGACCATAGCACACCCACAGTCGTATACCATCGGGTGGCTCCACCCAGGGAGAGATCTCCGCATCCGCCAGCAGTGCCGCCTTCCATACAGTATCAAGCCATTCACGGATGAGGTATTGTGTGATGTTGCTCCTCTTGATGTAGCTGATGTATTATTGGGCCAACCATACTTGTGGAGGTGACATGCTATGTATGAGTCTAGGCCTCGTGCTGTTATTATTACTTTGGGAAATAACTTGTACAGGATACCGGAGGTAGCACCGCCTCCTGTCATCTCTTTAACTACTGCAAAACAACGCAGTAAGATTGTTTCCCAAACCAGGAAATTCATTTTCCTTACAACTCACTCACAGGGAAAGAAAAATATTGTGGCCACAACCTTGAAACAGGGCTCCCTTGCACGGCTGCAGCAGATGGACAAAGTCATGGAGGAATACGAGGAAGTTTTCCCCTCACTCATAGAGGTTCCTCTACACTGTCAGGACAAGCACTCCATTGATATGACTCCCAACGCACCACCGCCTGATGTTGCCATACATCCTGCAACTACACATACAGAATCCAAACATGTACTGTCTGAGGCTGATAAAGAAACCAAATTTACTAAATGCATCCAGCATGTCCACCCGTAGGTCCTTGACATCTTCAACACATCTAATACTCAGTTCAACAGAATTTGCCTCATCTCATGGAGGATCTCAACGCAATGGGGACCAGTTCTTCCTAAGGAGGGAGGAATGATCCAGGTGGATATCGGTGGCCACCCACCTATTCCATTTGGACTAGCACCATCAATTCTTGCAGCCCTTCACATTCAGAACTTACTATTTTTAGCAGGTTTTCAGGTCCTCCACTCTCAGAGCTGTTTTGGGGCCTTAATGATCCAGGTGGATATTGGTGGCCACCTACCTATTCCATTTGAACCCCCACCATCAGTTCTTTCAATTTTCAAGTTGCAACAAAACTTACTATTTTTAGTAGTTTTTTGGGTCTTGAACTTCCGGAGCTGTTTTGAGGCCCTAAACGACTTTTTTTGGGAAAATGGAGAGTAACCTGGGTCCATGGACTGATTTTTCTCATTAAAAAGTTTTACTCCTCGGATATATCTTTCTAACGAGCTATTGAGCGCGTCAAACGGAGATCGGGTGCCAAAGTTACGCCCCCGGGAAGTTGAACCACCAATTTACCCAAACGGGCGCCCACAGTTTTGGCGCCTCGTCTCCTACGGTTAGGTTTTTGGACTTTTTGGATTCTACATTGTTTCTCAACAATAAATAGGCCCTTGAGCCTCATTGTAACACAGTTCAGAGGCCTGTAGCCGCCACATCTCTTCTCAGAGATAGCTACCAGCGCCCTAGCTAGTTTCATTTCCTTTCTGTTTGTAAGCAAATTTTAGCTCTTTGATATTAATGAAATGAAGTGTTATTTCTGCTGCATCTCTATATTTATGGTTATATGTTTATTCTGTTGCGTTCCTGCATAAATCTGGATCAGAAGTGAAGTTTCCATTTCCAACCACTTTATGAGCAGAGTCAGCATGGGTTGTTCGACTGAATAACGTCAAAAATATTCCTTTGGCTTCTTGTTTCCTACTTTTGAGAAAAATCCCAAAGGATAAGGCCTCCCTTCCACCATTTGATGGATCCCAACCTCCTCCTCCTGTCCTATAAATACATCTCTCTCACATAAATGCAGCTAGCTGAACATTTTGTACGATAGTTGAAATGGTTGAATAGCTGAACAATCTGATATAGCTGGTGTGAGATAGATCATAGAGAGACCCATTGTCAAGAGAGAGTCTAGGATTATTTCCTCACCAAGTCCAATTCCCCGACGAATGCTCAAGACGTGTTTTGACTGGACCCACTGAAGGAGGCTGCAACATCAAGGCTCTTTTGGTTGTAAACTCTTTCTCTCTTCTTATTAATACATGAATGATGTTTTGGTTCTTGTCTTGAATTTGATATGATTAATCTTGTGAAATGCATTTAATTCTCCTTGGAAAATTCTATAGTTATGAATTTAAGTATTATTTCATATGTTTCTATTGTTCTCTAATCCTTTTGTAGGCACCCAAGTACCACCGCTGATGGACTGCGACATGTCGGGACGAAGATCAGAAGACTGCTGCCACAACTACGATAACTGCATTGGAACAAAGGTAGGACATCTATCCCGACTCAGTTTCATTCATTAACTAGGAATCTATGCATTAGCATGTCCTCTTGCTACTAGACCCACCCTAGGGCTAGAGGGATCACCTATGTCCGCAGAGGGGATTTACCTACACAACAATGGGAGACAGATTCTTAAGGATATTAAGCCCGTCTTTTGCTGGTTCCTCCTCAGTTCTTCCTTAGCACCTGTACATAATTTGAAAGCCTCTGCTCATTGTTTCATACTTGGCCCATTTGAAAGCGATCCAACAATTCAGCCTCTTGAGCCCTCTTGCAGTATAGGGTAATTCATAGGATCAGACTCAAAGATATTCTCCATTACTGATCCACCAAAACCATTACTTCTCTTAATTCATATTCTGTTAGAGGCATTCATATACTTGTTTACATTTAACCTATGACTTTAAGATTTCCTAGGCACTGGTATTTTTCAACTCAAGGCTGTCTCTAGGGGCTACAACATCTTTTTGGCGCCACTGTCAGGGACACGAATGTAGAAATAGTTTCCCTGGGAGACGACATAAATTTCACCCTTCAGACAGGTGAGAATGAAGGGTTAGGAGTTGTGTATTCCTCAGCTTGGCGACTCCATTGTAAAATAGTCCTAATAATAAGTAATCCTGGATTTCACTAGGCCTCACACCGGATTAAGATCCACCGTCTACAACCACCTCTAAATTAGATGGCTGTGCCGAGTTTCCTTTTGAAAAAATATGCCCCCTTGGCCCTCCCTCAACCTCTAAATGATATGCCGCTAGACTATCTAAAGCGGCTGCCTCGGTTCACAGGGGAAGATAATACTTCTACGCATTGACATATTGAAACCTTTTGCGCCTTAGCTAAGAATGTGAATGTAGAGAAATTAGATGTGTTATTAAGGATTTTTATCCAATCCTTGGAGGGAGAAGCCCATAAATGGTTCAAGTCTCTAGCCAACAACATATTCCACATGTGGGAAGAAATGGAAAATTTCTTCACATTGAAATGGGGAGAAAAGAGGGACCATGGATATGTTCTCACAGATTTAAATTCTCTCAAGAAGAGACACAATGAGGATGTAACATAATTAATAAAGAGGTTCAATAAGCTATATAATAATCTTCCTTCTGAAATAATGCCTCCCCAAGTAGCTGCTAAGGTGGTTTTCGCAGGATATTTCAAACTGGAGTTTGGGTTCACCTAAGAGAAAGAAAATTGACATCTTTGGATCAGATCTAGACTGATGCATTGGAGTTAAAAGAAAACTTTTCTTCTACTGGTAAATTTAAGGGGAAGACAAAACATGAAGTCAGAAGAAGGAACAGGAAGGAGGCTTCTACTTCAAATCTGGAAAGTGAATCTCAAGAGTATAGAATTGAGGAAATGAATAAACTAATCAAGAACCTCTCAAATAAGCTAGTTAAGCTTGATTTGGAGGCGAAAAATTCTCCTCCGCATCCTAACAAAATGATTCCTAACTGTGGGTTTAATCCCTAGTATCAGAAGTCCCTACTACAGTTGTTGCTGCAGAAAAGGAAGGGACAACAAGATCACATCCAAATTCCTTTATAACTGGAAGGGGAATTAGAGAAATAGACCGAGGAAGCCACAGAAAGTCAAGAGAATCAATTCCTCACTTACTCTGATGGTGAGGGTGAACTCATCCTATAAGCGGAGCAAGAAGAGAAGGAAGTCCCTCTAGGAGATCAATATATTGACAATTAATACAGATAATTTTTGGATTTCATGCAGGCTCAAATCCAAAAGAAGTATGACCTTAGGTCCTTCAGAAAGAAAACCCGAGGGCAAGAAAAAAATGAAGGGTCAATATCAAGAGAAAAAACCCCTCCTATTCCTGCTAGTAAAGAGAAGAAGCCATTAGAAGAGTCAGCCCCTCTTAAGGTCACTGCATCCACTTCCATAAAGCAAGAAGCTGATCCTCCCAAAAATGAGAAGTCCTCATCCATACCCTTGAAGTTGCCCGACCCTCCCAAAGAGAATTTTGAAGAAGCCATTACAGAAAAAGGGCCCACACCCTTTAATCTCCAAGAATAATGACCCATGGTGGTTTTTGGATTGCATGTAGAAAACCGGTTCCTAGCCTATTCTGAAGAAGAGGGAGGCGAACTTATCCTCCATGAAGAACTAGGGGAAGAGCTGGAGTGTTTCCTAGAGGAAAACACTAAAAATCAACAATAATCTGGTGATCTGGAAATAGAGGCAATAGAGCTTAATTTTCTGGATCCAGAAGAGCATCCTTAGCAAGCAATGTTTCCTTTAGAGATTAAAGACTAGTCATATTTGCATGATGAAAACCATATCTCAAATTCTCTTTCAATAGCACAACAGACTATTACAAATCATGTTCCTTCACCTGAAATTAACGAGAGTTTGCAGCTTCTGTGTGACAAAGATAAATATAAAGAACACTTAGACCACTTAACTACCGTGGTTAATGAGGAAAAACAATCTATTCCCTTGCTGTTTGAAGAGAATCAGTTTCAACACACAAGAAAAGCAACAATTTGGAATGAGGTTTACTTTCCTGTTACAAATATTCTAGAAGATATAATGTTGCATGTTTACCATGTTCCTTGGGTCAGTATACTGCAGTCATCAGTAAAGGAAGAAGATGAGGTATGTATCAGGATGTTTGTTCCACCATGGCAACGTGAAGTTAAAAATTGGTTTGAGAATATTTCAACTGCTAGTATGAGAAATTTTCATCAATTCATGAAAGTTTTCCTAGGTCGATGGGTAATCATGGGAAATGTCTTTCCATAGAAGAGTATGGAAATTTATGGAAATTTAAAAAGACAGCCTGGGGAGACAGTATAATATTTTTCAGCCAGGTTAAATAATGTGTATCATTCAATTCCGGCTGATATAAGGTTACCCCCAGGAGTAGCTCTCTTTCACTACCCAAATGCCTTTAATCTAGGGATGAAATTACAAGTAAGATAAATGGACACTGCAACCCTTGAATAAATGAAAAAGATTGCATTTGATGTGGAAATGAACCCGCTGAAAAGAGAGGAAAAGCTTAAAACAGAGGAAGAATGGATCCAATTTGATTCTCCACCTTTATGCCTTAATTCATCAGATAAAACACAAACATGTTCTAAGCTATTTGAAGACATGGAGAACACATGTGAAGTACCAAGTTGTGAGGTTGGATCGATTGGGTTAGAATATTCATAAATAGGCCATGTATATCTTGATCTAGCAACTATCTATATTGAGAAACTATTCATCAAAAAGCCACCATACCTTTTCAGCATTTTTATTTTTGTTTAGTTTTACCAAGCTCCTCGCAACAATGATTAGGTTGAGAATTCCTATCAGATACCATTAGTAGGTTTGTTCCTGAGTTTGGTGAAAAACAGTGAAAGAACAAAGTTATTAGAGAAATTTCTTGCTTGGTTACACTGGCATTATTGTATCATTTAGAATAGCAATAATTCCAATAGATTAGGGTAGGTAGGTGTGAAAATAAGCTTACTTATATGAGAATCTTTCCAGTTTTAGTTTTAGGTTGCTTTGCCGTTTTCAATTCAAGTGTGTTTCAGTTTCAAGTTTCAACATAGTTCAGATTTCAACATTCAATATTTTCAGGGTGCGACAGTGATTTTTGTTCTTATAGATGGTAGTGCTCAGCTCAGTTGTAGTTCCAATTCATTCTTACAGTATGCATTTGTGACACCATGTGCCCAATAAAGCATAGACATTTAGGTCTGTAGGTTCTCAACGCACTTAGAACAGCACGTTGTACCCAGATGGAGCCAGTGTTGGCCTGTGACCACACTCAACATGGAGAAGTGGTCCCTATAAGGAAATCAAAGGGCAGAGGCATGAATGTTTAAAGGGAAGGCCAAGAAATTCAAGCACGGGTCCAGCGGAAAGCCCTACAGTCAAAAGATAAAAGTGGCATGATCAAGGTATTAGGATCCAAAGTTGTGTTAATTTCCGCATCCCACAAACCATTACATATAATATGTTTAATATCATTTACCGCTCTTAAATCCTTACTGCAATTGCATTTATCTCCCCAAAAATCATAACATTCACCCTTCGTTTCTTATCACTAAACATCCCCTCTTGCGATCTGCAAAGTGCGTCCCACTTCCGTGCCACGTCATCCATCCCCGCTCACCGCACATTACTCCCTGCGATATATACCTCTTGCCTTATGCTGCTCACAACTAAACCTTGGGATCCATGATGTGTGGGTGGCCCCCATCTTCGTCCTGCCACGTCACATCCTCTTCCCATCACGTTTCACACATTACACTTTATAACCATTACCCTTCGCTGCTCATTTGAAAATCTTGCGATTTGCGATCTGCGGGTGGTCCCACCTTCGTCCTACCACGTCACTCATCCCCCGCTCATCGTACATCGCTCCCTGCAAATATTAACTCTTACCTTCCGCTGTGCGCATATAAAACTTGCAATATGAAATCTGCAGGTGGTCCCACCTCCGTCTTGCCACGTCACATCCTCTGCCCATCGCGTTTCACACATCACATTTTATAACCATTACCCTTCACTGCTCATTTGCAAGTCTTGTGATTTGTGACATGCAGGCAATCCCACCCCCGTCTGCCATGTCACCTCCCTCGCTCACCTAACATCACTCCCCACAGGTTTTAACTCTTACCTATCGCCACTCATATGTAAAACCTTTGCTTTGTGATTTGCGATATCAATTCGGGCCCCACCTACCCACCATGTCATCAATAGTCCTCCCATGGCATTTTTTCCTCTCTTTTCCGTGCTAATTATCCCGATTGCATCACCATTTCTTCCACCATCTCCCCTTCATATCCAGCACAAGCATTGGTTTTTGGCGGAACAACATAGCTGGTTTATCCGATTGATCCAGGAAACCTCCGCTAAAGAGTGGAGCACGCATAGCACAACTGGCCATTTCATTTCGGTTAATGCGAATCATGAGAACGAGGGAGTGGAGGCATTTTTCCAGTAGATGAAATCAAGTGGTGGAAACTAGACTGGACACCTGTTCATGACCACTCCTCACCGTTCCCATGGAAGATCCCAAGATTTGGCCTACACGACTCATAATTTTGTTTATTTTTACTGTTAGATAATGATGTTTTGTTGGTGAAGTCCTAATTTCACCTGATTCTGTTTTGATTTTCTGTTATAGGAGTGATTGATTGATGCACACTTTGCTAGTTTGCTAGGATATTTTGGTTTTCACATGTGTGGTCCCATCATGAAAGAATATTCGATCGTAAACCCTGAAGGAGAACTCTATATGTAGTGAGTTTTAAGACGAAAGAAAGGTTCTGAATTTTTGGAGAATTTTGCTATAGTTATGTATAATTGTGCTCCTTGTGCTCTGAGATACATATTTGGGAGAGTTGTTTTGAACTTAATATGATACAAATATATTTACTTGGATTCCAGATGGAGGAATTAGTAGTATGTATCTATTTCTCTTTGTTTATCAGTAATCTCCTATTTATGTGTAATCATCTTTCAATGTTCTGCTACTTTTATGATTTGTGTAATGTAGCTGCCAGTAGTATGCATCTTTATTCATGAATTCGTTTATGTATGATGCTGATGTATCAAATTTGTTTCACTTCCTTAATTCACGCTCCATAAATATCTATTGTTAGTCATATTCTACTTACATCCATTTCCTCTAAGTTCACGGGAGACAACTTCTTAAGGATATTAAGCCTGTCTTTTTCGGGTTCCTCCTCCGTTCTTCCTCAACACCTCTACATAATTTGAAAGACTCTGGTCATTGTTTCATACTTGTCCCATTTGAAAGCCATGCAGTCATTCAACCTCTTGAGCCCTCTTGCATTATAGGGTAATTCACAGGATCAGAATCAAAGATATTTTCCATTACTGAACCACCAAAACCATTACTTCTCTTAATTCATATTCTGTCAGAGGCATCCATATAGTTGTCTACATTTAACCTATGAATTTAAGATGTCATAGGTATTGGTCTTTTTCAACTCAAGGCTATCTCTAGGGGCTACAACACCTCCCATAATTAGTGATTATACAAAAAATACTCTCTATGACCTTACCATTGACTTTCTTAGGGTTCACCACTGCGAGACGCAAGTTTTTTTTGGGAAAAAATAGTTTGTTCAAATAACCATTAGGATAATGTTAAAATAAAGCCACAAGCAGTACATATTAGGCTCATATTTCATGAACATTATAGAACAACCCCATTTTCAATCTCACCACCAATATTTAGGTGATTGAATTATTAACATAAAAATGAGATCATTTAAATCAATTTATAAACTTGTTCCAAGATAATATTATTAGGGTTAGATAACATGTATGTAATCTTGAACGACTACCATGGAAACTAAACCCTTAGATGATAACTTAGTTACACAATAACATTTATTTCAAATGAACAATGGTAAATTATTGGTTTCTAGAATATTTTAGTGGAATTCAAGTGATATTGGTTTATCCAAGATTAAGTGAAAGTCATGATTGCAATCGATTTCTCCAAAATTCTAGTTGAAGTCATAGTATGATCAAAATTCCAAAAATATTTTCACCAAAACCTTTACTTCAATAAAAATTTTGAGAGTCTCCAAATTAAATAAAAAAATAACCTAAAACCTACTAAGTAAATCAAAAGTAAAGTAGTATCTCATACTTCCACTAGGATGAAAATTTTCAATTTGTATGGGATAATATTTATTTCATAGTATGAAAAAGCTAATGAAATGCATTTTCTTTGATAATTTTTAAGAAAAACTGAATTAAATTCTGTTGGAATGATGATATTTTTTTTGTGTGTGTGTGTTATTGTAGTGGATTCATTATTGGGGCAACATCATTTAGGGCTAACCCAACCTAAAAGGTTGGGTAAATAATACCTCAGGGTCACACCAAAAATCCAAGTAATTGAAGGAAAAGAAAAATTCCTCAAAAAATATCTTAAATATTCATCCTCAATTTGGTCATTCTAAATTTCATCTCTGAGAGAAAACCTATCCCTAGAAAAATGTTGATAATTTTACTAGACTTGGCCATGGAAAAACACAAAGCAAGGAGAGTGAAGGTATCTTTTGCAGTGGTAGGGGTTTATTATTTGGCGTTCGCTTATATCATGAGTAAGATATTCGTTCACATAAAAATTCCATCTTATTTATGTTAATCGGGGTTATAAATAGCGAATATAAACTTTTTAGTTCCATTGCTAGTTTAGTAGAACCTCTATACTATTTTTTTGATTTTATGTTTAATTTAAAAATTTTATATTTTTTGAGTAATTAGTTGGTGTAATGGAAAATATTTGAAGTCTTTAAAGTATTTATTTCCAAGGTTTTAAATTCATTAATTTTATGGTTTGAAATTCGTTGAATGTCACGGTTGACTTAGCAAAAGAGTTGTTACCTTGGTTTATGTGGATGCTAAGGTTTAAAATGCTTAAAATGAGAAATTTGCTTTGACCTTGGTATAGTTCAATTTGTTAGAATAGATTTATTAAGATTTATGGTTCCTGAATTTAAAATTAATGAAAACGATCTTTTTAAATTTTTTCCAAAGGAAAAATCACAACAAAAAGTTACAGTACATGCACTATGTGCTTTCAGAAAAAAAACCATTTGTCAATCGCCAAAGCGAAGAGTAGTATAACCTCCAGAGTAATCAGTCTGTGATAAAAACCACCTTGAGACCAAACATCAAAATTTTTTCTGTCCACACAACCTGGGAGGACAAATGATATATATATATATTGATCTGTTCATAATAAGTTCAATCTGGAAGTAAATAAAAACAACTATTGACCTTTGTGACCGAAATATTTACATCAAAAAGTCAAATATCTGACAAAATGTTCAAAAAAGGATAGAGAAATATAATCTCTAGTATAATACAATGGAGAAACACAAAGCATCAGATATCTATAAAAGAGTGGCACTCAAAAATTTGGACTGTCCCATTCATATGTTCCGTGACCTGCAGGAACCTCTATCATTCTAACAATTCTTCTAGATTTAGGCCCAAATTAGGGGAAAAACTGACTGGAAAGCATAAATGTGAAAGGGAATGCCAACATTGTGTGGATCCAGGGATTTCTTGGCCTAAATAAATAACAATTATGATAAAGCAAATATTTGGCAGACTTCCCCGCAAACACTCTAAATCTGACCACCAGAATAAAAATAGCGATGTAGGAGGGGGGACTTCTTTGAATGTCGTTTGTTACAATTATGGGAATAAATTTCCCCTTGCTTCTATTTTGAGTAATGGAATCTCGAAATATTTCAATAACAACTATGAACCTCTGCCCTTTTTTAGGGATGTGCTGAGCTCTTACAAAGAAAATTTTATCATAAAAAAATTGAGCTTATGTTATGCCATTTTTGGTTTCACTGACCCCTACAAAAATGCGAGAGAGGGGGAAATTAAATGCCAAAATCTGCTGGACCTTGTGGATTTCATCATTTCAGGTAGTTGCAGGCCCAATTAAACAACAATGGAGGAGGTTGCTAAGATGGTTTTTTCCAATTTGTTCAAGACTCTAACATCAAGACCTACACCAGCACCACCTTCTATTGAAGGCCTTGATCCAGAAGAGGAGGTTATAACCTTGGAGCCTTCTTGGTCACATCTATA
Organism: Pinus albicaulis; assembly: GCA_034641835.2. Classification (NCBI taxonomy): domain Eukaryota; kingdom Viridiplantae; phylum Streptophyta; class Pinopsida; order Pinales; family Pinaceae; genus Pinus; species Pinus albicaulis. Next base: position 296,972,835 of record CM076576.1, on the reverse strand, counting down.
GTTGGTCTATGGTTTCCTCCTCAAGTTCGTAGCATCTTCTCAGACTGATGCAAAAGTGGCCAAGAGATATTGATCATTCATTTGTTACGAGGTTAATGGATCTCTTTGATTCTGAGGACCCAAGAGAGAGAGAATGCCTAAAAACAAAATTTCACCGTTTTTATGGAAAATTCATGGTCCACAGACCCTTCATTCGTAAGGAAATAAACAACATTTTTTACATATTTATATTTGAGACAAATAAATTTAATATCACCAACTACAACTAGATTAAGTCTAGTCTTGTCACTCAATGCTTGCAGGAGCCTAGAGAACATTTAGGGAAAAATATATGCACTCATTGTTCATGGACCATAATGGTTAAGGGGAAATTTTCCAAACAACATAAAAAAATCATTAATCAATTTATCGGTGTACAACTGATCCAGACTTTCAAAACAAGAGAAAGAAAGTCAATGGCAAGATTATCATTAAATACTCCATGTTTAGCCTTGCAATTAGGGGTGCAATAAGCTCTACAAAAGTGAAAATCAGATAAAGAAAAACCAAGTTCTTATCAGCTAATGAACAAGAATTAAGAACATTGAACTCAATCATCCACATAAAATGCAAAGCAATGGAAGAGATTTCCTGAAAAACCATCAATTAAGCTGGAAAAAAATGGAAACTTATGCAACAATGACAACATCATCACCAAACCCAACAACTCTTTCATAGGAAGCACTGTCTCCAACATCACATACTGAATCCTGGTCGAAAGAAAACAATGATTGATGTTTTTATCACCAAATTGATTCCTATTGGGCTGGTTCAATGGTAAACTTGGAGTAACTATTTCATACGAACTTTTGACTGAAGATTAGCCTCTTCAGTCTGAGAGGGCTCTCTCAAGATAACTTATGATTTTTTCAATAAAAACTCTATTAGATGGATAAATCTATGATAATGAATTGATTTTATATGATTTCAGGTTGAAAAATGAAGGCTTGCTACCATTGGGCTATGGAGTCAACATCAATACTCTTAATGACAATCTTTCTTCACATGGAAGCTAAGGAAGATAGAGGTCTTTAATCAAGATGATTCACACACATAATATAAGGAAAACACAATAATTTCACCCCTAAAGGAAGTCAATGCATAATAGTATGAATTATAAGTAATTAGAGATAAAATTCACTGCAAGTCGTTAGACATAAAGATATAGAGCAATAACATTAAACACCTCATGAGAACCTCAGGTTTGGAAGTAGAATGTCACTGTATATTACTGATAATGGGTAAGAACATACAAGCATCAATTTGGTGCAATATTCTCCAACCCTTTTCTCTTCGATATTCAATATATAAATAGACATTATTTACAATGTAAATGACCTGCCTAGATGGCTAGATCTGACAAATTCTAACTCTGACACCTCTCACAACTGAAACTACTTACTTGAAACAAAAAAAAGGACAACTAACCTTTAAGAAATCAAACTCCTAATAAGATTCTATCTCCTATTTATTACATTCGGTTTTCATAATAGTGAAACAATTAAATAATGGATATTACATGTTCGAGGGACAAATCACCATCACTTTACATATTTAAAGCACCCCTAGATCTATGGAGCACAATCCTACTTTTTAGGGATGGATAACCTTCACTTTAATCATTGTTCTGCCTGATGAGCTGGATGTGTGACACTCCTTTTGAGCAATGAGTCTTTGTTGAGATGGCCCACTGACATGCTGGAGGTATTTGGCTGACTGATGTGCTGTTAGAATGCTCAAAATTCTTCAAAAACCCCTTCGCTATGAAACATGGCAGTTTAGGAAGTTTTGTAGCAAGTTTACGTAGCGTGTGAAAACCTGCCTTTACACCTATATTCTTGCCACCTTAGCTGTTGAAACACCTTTACTATACCAATAAATATTGCAAACAATCAATTCCCCTCCATAATACTTGAAAAAATTGGATTTCAAGGCAAAAATGCACCTACAAAAATTTTTGTAGCGTTTTTATGGCCTCAAGCTTGAAGCACGCTACGAAATTGTCTAAAAAACCAAAAATTGTTGTTTTTGTAAATGTCTTGAAAAATTTTTCTCCAACTGCAAAATTTAGGTTCTCTGCATGTTATGAACCCCATCATACTTGTTTCAGCTCAATTTTTTACTCCTGTGGTGTTTCTTCTTCATTTACAATCAATTGGCTGATTGGCTCTTCTACCACTCTTGTCTCCAACCCTCTTTTTTCTAGCTCCTCTTGATTCAAATCTAACTGCTCCTGAAGATATTCCAGTTTATCTTTTAATGCTTTGTTCTTGGATTTTAAGTGAAAGTTTATCTTCTTAATGTGTTTGACCTCCCCTCTTAACCGTTCTAATCATAAAATTACACCTCATACAACTCTGACAAGCCAGGTTAAAAAATAAATTTTCGTAGCGGAAACAATTATGCTTCTAACAGATTCACTCTGAAACTATTAGGCAGTTTCATAGAAAAATCTGCTATTTTTCTGTGTAAAACGCTACGAAAAACTAAAAAAGTGACAAGTGTGCGCTTTTGATTTTAGAAGTATGGGGAATGAAAAATTACATGATATAGGAGTGATTTGACTGAAATAACATAAATGGAGGTGATCATAAGACTTAGGATAGGATTTAAAAACGCAAAAAAATCTCTATACCACATTAAAATGGCTTAGGTGACCTTATCTATTTAGTGAGTGACCTGTATGACCCTATCAAGAAATGTTTCACAACTTAATGAGTGATAAAAGATGTTAAACATATTATATTATATTATGGTAAAACCAAATTAACAACTGCACAAAACAAGGTTACAACAAATCCAATTTAGGGGATTCAATTGCTAGGATTAACCTCGACTTGGGAATGATAGTCTATAGCTAGTGGTTTCGGGCCAATGGTATTATTCTAGTTATATTTGGATGGAAAGAAGCATATAAATATGATTATTAGTCTACATTGTAATGTTCCAAGGGTTGAGCAAGTTTGGGCTCCCCAACCATGAGTATTAAAGGGTCAATGGTTTACCAACTTGGCTAGGGTTTCATGGAATTCTGTTTGCTGGGTTTTTCCCTGGAGTTGTTTCTTGGGGTTGTTAGTGTGTGTGGTTGCTTCTATATTGTGTTGATGACTATTTTTATTTACCTTTTCTTTTATACATGACATCAATCAAGTTGACTATGACATAATCATCCATTAACCCCCATACAATAGAACCTTAAGCATTCCCAATCCATCAACACATTCGAATATATAACATTAAATTTATCATATGAAAATAGTATCAATTACCACAACCATTGCACTGAAATCTATGAACAATAGCTTTTCACCCAAAAAATCCACAAAACACAACACTCACAACTTCTACCCCAACGTTCACCTGGACTAAATTTAAAAAAGAAAACAAAAATAGGAAAGGCCAATATGTAAGTATAGAGTAGAGTTCAACATACATATTATTTCAAAGAATTCTCAGTAAGTATCCATTTTTATGGATTACTTTAAATTTCCTTCTAGTGTTACAATTCCCATTAGGCTTTGACACAACAAACTGTGGTGCGGATTGGGGCTGCCCAGTCTTCAGGGCATGTAGAGAGTCGAGTTTTTTCCTTTCACTCCCATCCTTTTTAGAAATTTTATGGAATTATTTTGGGCAGTGCCAAACATGGTCCATTAGAAAATACTCATAGACAATCCTAAAAATTCATTGTAACACTTAATAATTCGTAGAAAACCATAGCCTAAAATTGCACCCAATAACCAAAATATAAATGAAAAGGAGCTGAAGGATCCAGTTCTATTTTTAAAAAACAAAACATCTTGTATGAATTTAGGTTATACTGTAATTTATAAAACCTATGTGGCATTACCCATCAAATTTCAAAGAAAAATAATCCTGTAATTAAATTTAAAAATGAAGAAAACTCTTCATATTTTGGTTGCGAATATGATTGCCTGCAACCTTGGCTCTCATCCATCATCATTGAAGAGTATGGCCCTGGTTTTTTCTACATCACATGACTCTCTTATATAGTTTAACTTCCAATACCTTGGTCAATATTGAAATGGTTCCATCTATTATTAATATTTAGGTTGTCATATGTTATGTTGTCCTCCAGGTCTGTGATTTTTCCATCTATGCAATTTGCATCTTTATCTTTTTTTTCACAAAGAAAAAATTCGTAATTTTATTTATGAGTAAACAAAATTACATGTTGCATGTGCTGATATATGTCCAAAGACATTCAGTAAACCGCAGAAAAATAAGCAAAAGAGATACAATTAGGATTTTCTCCCCTTCTTCTTTTCAACCTTACGCCAAGCACCAAGTTTTGGCCCGGTCTCGATAAGGACGAGCTGATTTTCTTCCATTGGTGCTCCATTATCCTTATCAGAGTCTGATGTGTCTGTTGTATGTGTTCGTTTATATCCCCCACTGTCTAGTGTTCCAGGTACCATTTCCTGCTGAGTCTTTGTGGTGGTGTCGAGAGGATCTTGCATTTCCTGTTCTTGTGTGCCCAAGGAAGTATCTGTTTGTTGATTCTCTTGTGGTGTTGGTTCCACCTCTTCTTCCTGTAGTTCTGGCTCTTCAGAGGGGAATTGCCAACCTTTTGCCGCTTTGCCTGTTTTCTTCTTTTTCCTGTTATCCCGTTTGGCTGCCGGGCATGAGTTTTGTAGGTGTCCTATACACCTACATATCCGGCATCTGAAGGCTGTGTTCTCATAATCTAAATGCTGTGTCCATCTCTGTTGTTTGTTGTTCAGCATAATGGACTCTGGAAGTCCCTTGCTCAAGTCAACCTCCACACAGATACGTGCAAAGGTGAATATGCGCTCCTCCAGGCGTTGAGTATCTGTTTTAATGTATCTACCCAGGGTGTTTCCAATGCAGGCAAGTACATTTTCATTCCAAAAATGTAGCGGGAGATTGTAGAGCCTTACCCAGACCGGCATTTTGGTCACTTCCATGGTGTTGGCGTCAAAATCTGGGAACCATGGTGTAATGAATAGTCCCGTAGAGCCCCAGAACCATGGTCCCTGGCTGATAATGTCATCTCTGGCCTCAGTAGATGAGAATTTGACAATGAAGAATCCTTTAGAACATAGGTGTATTTCACATTCCATGGTCCAGTTTGTAAAAATCCAATGGAACAGCTCCATTGGTTTGGGCCAGAAACAGTTGAATCTGCCTATAATGGCTTGGGATTCGTAGGCAGTTCTATGCACATCAATGTCTAGACTGTCTATATTTATTTCAGGCACGCTTTCCTGCAGTTCTACAATGTATGGCTTAGGGGAACTTTCAGCAGGGGCAGTTGGTATTGTGGGACAGGTTTTGTCCCCTTGTAATACATTCCGGTATGAGCCTTTTGTGGGAACTGTTCTGGATGTGCCTGTTCCCATGGAGGATCCTTGTGCCCTGTTTTGTCCCATCATTCCACCCCTCAGTCTAAGGTTGAGGTAGATGGAAGAGCCAGGGCCAATGGCATAGTCATTGAGAGTGCAATGGTCAGCTAAGGCCTTTCCCCCAAATATCAGTAACTGAGAATGAGCTGGGTAACCCGCCACAGTCCAGATTTCTTCCTTCAGTTGTGGTATAGAAACAGTTGGTCGAATCCATAAAACAATGCTATTGCCTACAGGAGGCTTAATGAAAACTTGGAAGGCTTTCGAGCCTACCTGATGGTCGCTGTTACAGAAATGCGCGCTGTATTTGTTGTCAATAGGCATATCGATCAGGTTGTGGGCCAAAGCATGGCATGTATGGTTCGAAGGCTGCCATAGGGTCCGCATAGGGCCCGCCCAGCAACCAAAAACAATGCTGCAGCCGCACCCAATGTTCTTTGTCCCATCCGGCGCAGAAAGGGATGGAACAGGGGCGAATAGCCGAGATAGCCGAGACCGCCAACAATAAGCACGATAAAAACAACAGTTGAGGGAGGTAAGATACCCATTGCCTGCAGGTGCGGATGTCTGTTGTCGATGGAAGAAGACCACCAGAACCGATCCAGAGCTGTGAAAACATAAAACAGAGATTCTACCTCGAAATAGATGTCGCTCTGTGCCCCGTAAACCTCTAAAAAGTTTGTAGTCTGCGACAAATCGTGACCTGAGTTCAGTGCAGACGAGGGGGTATGAGCGATTCACCTCCGAGCAAAGGTAAACAGGCACAAAGGATCGATGCGGCGCCTCAGATTCATGGTCCGCCGCCACTGTAGACAGAGCAGCCGAGCCCGGTGTCTTCAGGGTTTCCACTTCATCGTCAGTTCGCTTCTCTCGCTCCATCTTTTTTTCTCTCATGATGAGATGATCTTTTCGCATCTTTATCTTTTATGATCTTTAGTAGAATTTTTCCATTTAAAATCAATGTTATTAAACCTAGCTTCATCCTCTTAGTTCAACTCCATTCATTTTCAATCCCCTACATTCTCTGGTTGTTCTCTCCCCCTTTTATAACCTTAGGCCACCTCACTTGATACAGTCTCTTCCTAGTGGATGTATCATGGAAGTGATGCTACCATGGCTTGGTGAGCTAATAAGTTTGAGTGTCACACACTCTCTTATTCTATTTCAAAATTGAGTGGTCCGAATTCTCACTTGAATTTTATTTTGTTGTGAAACCAGCTCCAAAAATAGAATAAAAGAGATATCAACGCCTTAGAAATAAGCCACTTCGAGGGGGCAACCTCCAATACATTACATTAATGAACACCTCTTGGATACAAATGAAAACCTCCTTTCTATATATAGGAGTCCATGGGGCCATAATGTAATCCTAGCCGACCTAACAATAATAATGTAAGGGCACAATAATAAAAATATGGGGGTTACAGGGGTACAAAAATAACAATAAGGGGGGATACACTAACATAATAAGGGACTACACTATTAATATTGGGACTTAACATGCCCCTCTCCTTCAAACAAGTGTTGTCCTCAACGCTTGATTATTTCTTAATGCTTTTGTATAAAATTCTCATCCTCCAATGTGAAATATTCTACAGCAAAGTTCTTCCACTTGCTGAGATACTCTGAAATTGATTGTACTTGTTGAGTTCTTGTTTTTTTGACTGCTTCAAAACTTCTTTCGATGTGATGTTGATCTTCCCGTTGTTTCATTAGATTTTGCACCAAAGTTAGGTTATACTTTGAGAGTTGTAGAACTTGTTGTTGATGTTTGATGTGATATTCCACTAATTTATCATCCATATTAGCTATTATTTTATCCTTCAGACCATCCAAATTAGCCTCCATTTCTGATTTTAAACCATCTATGTCATCTTCGGTTGCTCTTTGTAAGTTCGAAATTTGTTGCACTTGGTATCGTAATTTTGATATCTCATACTGAAATTCTTCCTCTTCATGCGTCATAGTATAGCCTTTTGAGGGCTTAATGGGTATAGAATTATTTTTTGGAGGCATTATAGAACCCAATACTGATAAAAATTCTAAAATATACCCTTGGAATCACTTCAAACTGCTTTTTCAAATAAACGTTATGAAATTTTAAAAACCAAATACACACCTTTTTCTTGCTTTTGAGGAGCTCGATATTGAAACTGAATTAACTCTATGATTCTAGATCTTCAATATCTAAAATTTTGCATTGAAGTGGCCCTCTGAATTCTCTTTCTAATGCCACAGGTCTGACCTAATTTGGATTCTTAAAGACAATGTTGTGCCCAATATCCTACGATGACCTAATTATGGACTGGTTCAGTAGAGCGAACTTTTACGACTTGGCACGTGTCACTGTTTTCTCCTTTGGCTCTGAAATTTATAGGCAGGAAACTACAGTCCCTTTACTTCGAGTTACTTTTTACAGAATTCCAATACGATGCTTAGAGTGAGAGAGTTATGAAGCTTTTCCCATGATAACCTCTTTGAGATGAAATTCGGGAACCTAGAAAAGACCTAACTTCCACAAATCATATATCCAAAAATATTGCGAACCAAGCTCTGGAATTTTGTGAAGATGTTCTTCCAGATTTAAAATTCGCGCTCTAAAAATTTCAGCTTCTGAACCTTCATATAAAAAAAATTATAGCGAAAATTCCGCGATGACCCTTTTAAGTGAAATTCAGGAGCCTGCAAACATACCTAACTTCCACATATCATATCTTCGATAATATTGGAAACCAAGCTCTAAAATTTTGCAACAATGTTCCTCAGGATTTGGCTTCGTACTATAAAAATTTCAGCTTTTGACCCTTCGTAGAAAAAAAGTTATAGCGAAAATTCCACGATGACCTATTTGGAGTAGAAAAACCCTAAAATCCAAAGCTCTGATACCAAATGTTGTGAAACCATCTCCAAAAATAGAATAAAAGAGATATCAACGCCTTAGAAATAAGCCACTTCGAGGGGGCAACCTCCAATACATTACATTGATGAACAATTCTTGGATGATACAAATGACAAAGCCTCCTTTCTATATATAGGAGTCCATGGGGCCACAATGTAATCCTAGCTGACCTAACAATAATAATGTAAGGGCACAATAATAAAAATATGGGGGTTACAGGGGTACAAAAATAAAAATAAGGGGGGATACACTAACATAATAAGGGACTACACTATTAATATTGGGACTTAACAGATTTAGTCCCAAATGATCTCCTTAGTTACCTATCTGGTTCCTCATTTTATTGTACCATATTATTACATAGGAAAACCTTGTTACATGAATCTTCACAAAAAGACAACTAATTTCCTTCAAGAGATCCTGAATACTCGAATATCTGATACCCCATATATCTAAAACCCGATTACTAGAGGGTAGAGTCTCTTTCAATATTGAGTGTATAATTGCCTTATTAAATACCTAAGTTAGTCCCTGAATTGGAGCCTCAAATTCAATTTTTTTGATATGCCAATGGATAAAGAAAAAATTATACTATCATTATGATGCATTGTTACCCCATGATTCCTAGATTGGCCTGCTTGGACCCTAGGTGCCCCATCATGATTTAGTATGAACCAATTCTCAGGAGGTGCCTCTCTAGGAAATGGGTTTAGTTTGGTGGAAAATTGTATCATGTTGTGGATGCATGTCTATATGTTCTCTTGTTTTGACTATTTTGAATTTTCTTTTATTTATTGATAGACTTTGTTGTTTTTCTGTGTACCTTTTTTTTACTTTATTTCTACTATGTCAGATTTTAAAAAAATTGGATAGATTTGTGACACTAAAAAATATGATTGAATGGTAAGATAATATTCTACAAATTCTATGGATTATTACTTAGCTTTTGGTATGCATGTTATAGCGTTTGGTGAGAAATTTTTTCTTGTCCCTTTGAAGAGGAAAAGTTCCATGACCCATAGGAACCTCTATCATTCTAACAATTCTTCTAGATTTATGGCTAAATTATGGGAAAAACTGACTGAAAAACATAAATGCGAAAGGGAATGCAAGCACTGTGCAGATCTAGGGCTTTCTTGGCATAAAGGAATAACAGTTATGATAAAGAAAATACTGGGCAAAGTTCCCTGCAAACAGTCTAAATTTGACCACCAGAATAACAATAGCGATGTAGGAGGGGGGACGTCTTTGAATGTCGTCCTTTAAAATTATGGGAATAGATTGCCCCTTCCTTTTGTTTTGAGTAATGGAAGTTCGAAATATTTCATTAAAAACCATTGAACCTCTGCCTTTTTTAGGAATTTTCCCATCTCTCTTAGATACAATTTTCTCATCAAGAAATTGAGCCTATGTTCTGCTGTTTTTGATTTCTGTTACACCATTTTTTTGGTCATCTAACCCATTATCATTATATGAACCCAAGTACACCATGTAAGACCAATTTTACCCTAAGTAAAATTGCTTTCACCATGTAAAATAACATTTGTCTATATTTCCTAGTCATATTTAACCCAAAACAAGGAAATTAATTAAATAAATCATTATTTATTTAATTATTTCCTAGGAATAAGTTATTTAAATCATTATTTAATAATATTCCTAGTTAAATTTGACTAAATCATTTTTAAATAATTAAATAAATCACTATTTATTTAATTATATCCCCATCATCTCCCTAAAATAATAAATAAACCATTTATTTATTTATTGTTTATAAATAAAGGAATTGACCCAAGTCAAAAGACCTTTTCCCTCCAACAAATATAATAAAATATTCCTAAAGGGTGATTCTAGAATTTGATTAATAATATTTTATTCATGCACCGAGTTCTAGAACACCCCAATATTTTGTTATAAATAGAAGGGCTTTTCCCATTCATTAGTCACCTCCATTGCATTAGATCACTCTGGATATACTCTTGGTCACCATTTTCTATTTTTTGCCTTGTGAGCTCCCATTGAGTTCTATGTTTTGTCTAGGTTTTCTACCACAATAAGAGAGAGGAATTTTAGATCTGAAACGCTAAGGAATTTCAAGAACCCATACCATTGAGGAGAACCAGAAAACACCTTTCTTGTTTTCCTCTCAGGTGCCCCCGTTTAATATAATACAAAAAATTCTTTCAAATACACTGTTCTTGTCTTGTCTATTGGATGCATGGAGCGATATTTTACTTTATCTGCTTAATGTCTTTCATGCTTAGATCTGGATTTGTGCAGCACTATTTGGATCACCTCATTGCAGAATTAAAGATATTTTTCAGCCATAATCGATGTTAGGTCTATTTTTTATGCGTAGCTAAAGTGATCTTTTACGATGAAAGATTCATACTAACAATTTCACTGACCCCTAAAAAAATGTGATAGAGAAGGAAACTAAATTCCAAAACCTGCTAGACCTTGTGGATTTCATCATTTTAGGTAGTTGTAGGCTCAATGAAACAACAATGGAGGATATTTCTAAGATGCTTTTTTCCAATTTGTTCACGACTTTGACATCAAGACCTACACCAACACCACATTCTATTGAAAGAATTGGTCCAGAAGAGGAGGTTACAACCTTGGAGCTTGCCTGGTCACAACTACAGTTAGTCTATGATTTCCTTAGGTTCATAGCATCTCCTAATACTGATGCAAAAGTGGCTAAGAGATACATTGATCATTCATTTATTCTGAGGTTAATGGATCTCTTTGGTTATGAGGACATAAGAGAGAGAGAATTTCTAAAAACAAAATTTCACTGTATGTATGGAAAATTCATGGTGCATTGTTCCTTCATTCATAAGGAAATCAATTTTTTTTATTTACAAATTTATATTTGAGACCGAGGAATTTAATATCACCAACTTCAATTGGATTAAGTCAATTCTTGTCAATCAATGCCTACAGGAACCTAGAGAACATTTAGGGATAGATCTATGCACTCATGCCTCATGGACCATAATGGTTAAGGGGAAATTTTCCAAACAACACAAAGAAATCATCAATCAATTTATCTGTGTAACTACTAATCCATAATTTAAAAATAGGAGCAAGCAAGTCATTGACAAGAGTATCCTTAAATCCTCCATGTTTAGCCTTGCAAGTAGGGGTATGATAAGCTATACAAAAGTGACAATCAGATAGAGAAAAGCCAGGTGTTGATCAACTAATCAACAAAAATTTAGAACTTTGAACTCAATCAACCACATAAATGCAAAGAGTTGGAAGAGGCACTACAAGGAAAAGACCCTCAGGCGGAGGTTAAAAGGAGGTTTTTAGTGTTATAAAATTGGCAAAAATTGTCAAAAAACCTTTTGCTACAACATCCATTTTTAGTAATGAAGGTTTTGACAGAACTTCTAATGGAAATTCAACACAACTAAAACAAATTAGGCAGTTGAAGGTTTTTATGGATGTTTTTATCATCGGTGCCCGCATCATGTGTGAATGCACCGGTGCATTTTGACTTGTATGCATCGGTAATGTAAACATACTAAGTACCAGGATGGAAAACATATTTCGGAAGCCCAGGGGAATTTAGCAATGTCCTAGTGCGTGTCACCCACAAATATGAACCGAGCTGATAGAAGATGCATGTACTGACGCCGTTAAGGTGTAAAAATGCACCGGGCCGTTAAGGTGTTAAAACATACCGAGTCGTTAAGTTACAAAAATGCACCGGCGTGTTAAAGGCAAACCATACCAGTCCATGCAACACATATCCGCTCGAGTCGTAGTCGTCGATAAAATGCACCGGAAGTTCTAATTTTATATTCGTATTTGGTGTGGTGCTCATAGGTTGTAGAAACATACCAGTGCGTAGTATCATAAAAATGAACTAGTGCGTAGTATCATAACTGACCAGTGTTCATTTTCAATTTTTTAGAAACATCGACCTGTGACCATGCAATTATTGTGATTTTTTAAAATTCATTATTCATCAAAAGTAAAAACATATCTTATAACAATATTCATATCAATTAAATTTGTATTAGTTCATTTGAATATTATGTTTGGATGAATTTGTTATATCATATCATCACATTTCGCATCTTTTCATTATGATATTTAATCATCCATATATTTAATCAGTGGTGTAACATTTCACATCGAAAATGGAGAACGAAATAGAATAAATAAATAAATAAATAAATAAATAAATAAATATATATATATATATATATATATATATATATATATATATAAGACACTCTTTTTCATACAAAATGAGACAGTTATTGGTATCCCTTTGTCTTTCAATGACTCTATGTCCATTACATTAAAAACATTTCTGATTTCACAGACAAATAGTTCAAAAAATACAACACCTTGCTTTGATATCCAAACATATTGATCATCATTCTTCGCTGGAACTGCTGTCACTGCTCGAGTGAATTCCATGACTTGGGTTATTTGGAGTAAAGTTTTGTTCATTGTGTTGATTGTTTTCTTCTTCTTCAAGTTCCATATACACACATAAAAATAAAGTGTAATGAGTGTATATACATTAGTGAGAATAACAAAAATTGCAATATTAAATAATATACATCAATGTAAATCGAAAAGAAATATAACATAACAAGAATTGACTCGCGAACTATACACATTCTTTCAAAACCAAATTTCATGCCATCTTTTAACAATTCATTTGTTGGCGCAATTCCATACTTTGTTTCCTACAAGTTTTATACCCCATAAAAAATCATAGATTTAATATAAAAGTTTTATTTATTTTATTAATTATAGATAGAGCTAAGTAAAACAAGATAGATGCTTGCAAATTTCACAATTAATTTATGATATCCCAACATATACTGACAACCCATATTTAACCAAATGTCAATAAATTCTTCTGATGGTTCTTCTTTGCATGTTAGCACCTATTTGAAGACATTTAATGATGATTGCTGTAAAACAACTTAAAATATACAAAAATGAAATCTAGTTATGTTGTTATAGGGAAGTAACAATTACTTACAAACATAGATATCAACCCTTTTATTCCTTGTCGTCCTTTTTTATGTGCTGGATGGGTTCCATTTTATTTTCTTTTCTGCAAGAAAATACTTGAAAATTAATATTTAATGCTAAATTATTTAATTATTTTACCTAATCGAAAAATTCAATTATTACATATTACATCTTAAGCACTTTGTTGTTGAGATGGCTCCTCGTACGATGCAATTATGTCCATTTATTTGACCATCTCCTTGTACACCTTTTTGGACATTCCTACTAGCATATTTCTGATATCATCTCGTTCATCCTTTGAGATTTTCATAATCTTCCTGAAAAAGTAACATGACAATAAAATATTTAATTTTTATATTGATATATGAAAAATAAATATAACAAAAGTGATATTTATAAATGATTTCTTTGTATTATAATTATAGAAAAACATTTAAAGGAATATTACTTTTCTAATCCTTCTTTTTTGTTGTTGTATGTTTGTTCTATTAAAAGTCTGACATGTCTCATTGACCAATTCTGTGGAAATTCTTCCTATAGTTTAAATAAAATTTGGCTTTTGGAATCATTGGATTGAATTTTGTATTGTAAGTGGAAATAACATCTATACATTGGTTCTACTAGATCCCTCAATTTTTTGTAAAATTTTTTCCCCCTTTCATTAACCTCAAACACCACCCTAGATGAGCTAAGGAGAAATTCATTTCCATTTGCATGTTCTATTTTTTTTCTTTTGTTAGAACAAAATTCATTTTCTTTGCTGTTAGTCCCCGTTGAACATTAAACATATATGAATTAATATATTGCTTGAAAAATGTTATCTAATATTTTTAAGTATATTATTACTGAAAATTAAAAAAAGAATCATATTGGATTGACAATATTTTTTCATTCACCTCATTAATCATACTGAAAATTTTCCATGAAGATTTTACACTCTTCCAGTCTTAGATCAGAAAGAATATTATTGAGCTTCGTCATTTTGTGGCTCTGCATGATACACACTAAATAACACATATTAGTTAATCTTACATATAGTTCAAAAATAATAATTTTTGTAAAGAATTTACAAAGAACTTGCCTTTTCTTCTTTTTTGGATGTGCTATTAGTATTTTTGTTACTTTAACTCTTGTCAGCCATTTATTTATCAATATAAAAACTGTACAATTCATTAATATATTTTATAAATAAATTGCATACTTTTCAGGAAAAAAAAAATAAAAAAAATGGTGCGATTTTTGCAACTTACACACCGAATAAACTTTTGCAATAAATGCAAGGCCAATATAGTAGAAACACCGTATGATTATCTTTGTCAACAATGAGACCCAATGCGTTATATTAATACAAGAGCATCGATTAACATAAACATAAATTAATAAAAAAATATTTTGATCAAACAATTATTTTTGTTAATACGCGCCTGGTCCTCTATACTACAATCATGCACCGGTGCGCTATTTTAAACATTGTGCACTGATTAACAAAAGTTGTGTTTTATAAATTCGTGTAAGGGCCGACATGGATTAGGATCCGACTCTGCAAGTGGTCCCGCAGGTTAGATGTCACACACACACACACACACACACACACACACACACACACACATATATATATATAGTATTACAAACCCTATAAATCTAAAATGAAAAGCCCTAATTGTGAAGTCACATAAACAAGAAGAAGAAAGTGTTTAACGTAAGAATGGATTTTTTTGTTTTTTGTTTTAGTTTTTGTTTTTTTTTGTTTTAGTTTTAGTTTTTATTTATTTTATTTTATTGTTTTAATTAAATGTAAATAGGAATAGAGATTGTAAATGATTTTATTATTAAAATGCACATCAAATTTTAAATTTTTTACTATGCACATATTAAATCTAATAGAAACTATAAAAAATAATTATTACAGTAAAATTTAACAATTTTACTATACCACATGGTTTTTGTGTGAATCACGAGATGTTTCAAATTCTAATTCTCTGAATAGTGTTGTTGTTCGAAAGTATTTTGTTGCTCCACAATGTTCTCGTGCTCTCTTGCTCTAGGTATGTCTCTCATGCAAATCCCTTCCTGAATTTTTTTGCAAAAATAATGAAATAATGAATAGATTTTACTATTTAAAGAACTTTTTTATGAAATTAGATTTTCGAAAATCATTTGCCGCTCATTTTACAATTTACCGTTTTTTTTTTTCACTTCAAAAAAAGAAGGTTGCGTTTTTTTTTCTTTTTTTCCTTTTTGATATTCAATGCGTTTGTTAACTAATAGCACCGGTGCGTTTGGTAATAAACCGTGCCTGTGCGGTTAATGGTACATTAGCACTGATAACAATAACTCCTTTTTTAAGGCGCCGAAATTACTTTTAGGTATGCACACAAAAATTTATTGTTGATTTGTCTCAAATACATGGAGAGAATCTCATAATTATATTGAATGGAAAATTCTTCAAAATCCAGCTCGTTCCATAATATTTTCCAAGTCCATCGCGAAGTTCTCCCAATCCATCTCTAGATGTAATTACTTCATATTTTATTTATATTTTCATTATCTAATTAAATTTATTTTTTTATCCATGTCAATCAGATGAATAAAATTAATGTATACAAATTTGCAGGTTCATGCCCATTCATAATCGAGTTCCTATCCACAAATATTCAAATAGTTCCAAAATGTCGGAAGATCTTATTAGGAGCAGTAAAGCGCAGGGCACAGTTGGTAGATGAAAATGGACAACCGCTTCACCTTGCCAATTGTAACATGCCATCTTCTAGCTACAATCCTGGAACAATGATGGTAATAATAATTGTTTGGTATAATGTAATTATTTCAACCTCAAACCAATTAATCATGCATTGACGTTCTTACTAATCGAAATCATTGATTTTCTACTAATCATGGTCAAATATATTTTTAAAAATTATTAGGATTCTAGTGATGATGAGTGACCTACCTACCATATTCCGTTGCACCCCATGATAATGTCAAATCGAGAGAAGGATGAATTAAGACAAAAAATCATAGAGGAATGATACCAGAATGGTTGAATAAACCAAATATTCATTTCCCACTACGTCCAGATTCACCAATTCGGAATGACTACAACAATAGTAGTTCTTCACAAGATGGCAATGGAGGCAAACAAATAGAGGTTGGTATGGATGATTACTTAAGGGATATGGCTTCCATGGAGACAATGTTGTTATATGCATTCCAGAAGGATGATCAACTAGGGGATGATGCTCATATCGCTGATACCTTTTTCGAAAGACTTAAATTTGCTTCCACTACCCCTCTCTTTGGACTTGGTGGTTAGTCAAAGTCTACTGAGTTAGGGACAACGATGTTACTGTACAACTTGAAAGCAAATTTTGGCTTGTTGAATGCATGTTTCTCAGAAATTTTGAGGTAATGGACCACCAAGTCCCTTATATTTTGAGAAATATTGTCACATAATCAACATTACAAATGGAAATTTTATGAAAGTTAATAATTTTTGGCATTGTACATTTAATATGTTCAATGGCCAACTACATGCTATTCAAAGATGAGGTTCTTCCGACTGATAATGTCTTGCCTGGTAGCTGCGAAGAGGCAAATAAATTGTTGAAAATGTTAGGTGTTGAGTACTCATATCATGCACGTCCAATTGATTATATTATATATAGAGGAGAATATGCATACAAAGAGATATGTCTGAAATGTGGGCATGATAGGTATGATAAATAAAAAAAGAAGAGTAAATCACGTGGTCCTCCTTTTAATATATTGAGTGCATGCCTATAATCCCAAGGATTCAAAGGCTCTTTCATTTCAAAGAATTAGTTATGTTGTAGGGATGGAATGCCTCACACAGAAGTGAGTTGGGAGTTATGTGAATCCCAACAGATTCAATAGCCATTAAGCATATACAGGATACATGGCCCAAAAAATTCAAGGATGAAGTACAAAGTCTACGACTCAATATAGCTATGGATGGCGTCAACCCATATTCCCTCCAGAACACCAACTATTCTGTTTGGCTTGTAGTAGTGATCAATAACAATATCCCTTCAGGGTTTTTTGTGAATAATGAACATCTTATGTTGGCTCTCATAGTCCCTGGTAGAAGACAAGTGAAGAATATGGATGTATACTTACAACCATTGGTAGATGAATTGAAGGAATTATGGGATGGGATAAATGTATACAATGTATCAAGACCCATTGCAATAGAAAGGAGTTTTATGTTGTATGGCATATGTGCTTACATGACACATGTTTATACAGGATTAGGAGTTTTCTCTGGTAAATTACATGTTTATTGATTTGTTTATATATGTAACACTATTCTTTCACATATTAATTATTTAATTCATTGTAAGTATTTTGATCTTCATGATATTCTTTAATGTGCCATGCATATTGTATATAATAATTTCGCTAGTCTTGTAACAAAAGGGAATTATGGATGTAAATGTTGTGGACCTTCTCTGAAAACTAGATGGTCCAATGACCTACGAAAGCTAGTGTATGACTACTCCAGGGTATTCCTCCCAGAAGAACACCCTTACAGAAGAGAAACATTCGCTTTCAATGGTAAACGAGAGAGAACCCAAAGGCCTACAATAAGGACACCAACTAAATGTCTTAGAGAATATGAGAGAGAGAAGGAGAAGAAGTTCATAGAAATGTTTGATTCAAATTGGGAGCCTATGTTTGATGATCCATAATTTTTCGACACCTATGTTGAGAAATTTCCCATTGGGATGAAAAGGAAATGTATCTTTTATAACCTCCCATATTGGGATCAGCTTAAGATTACCCACTTATTATATCCCATGCATATATTTAAAAATGTTTCATCTTCTTTATGGAGGCACATATCATCAAAACAAAGTGACACATTGGCTGTTAGGATAGATCTTATTACTTCAAAAACTAAAAAGAAACATTGGCCAAGACAATTAGAAAGTACAAGGTCAGAGGCTGGTACCTCTAATTGGTATTTCAAAGAAGGTGATGTCCCATGGACTTAAAAAAAAGATGATATTTATTTGGAAAAGGAAGTTATAATAGGTGCGAGGGCGCCATTTTCATATGGGTCTTCACTACGGCGGTGTTTCACCGTGGAATACCATTTTTCAGGGTTTAAATCACATGACTATTTGAATCTTCTAAGAGAACATATAATTTCAATCAAAGCATTATTTTATTATTTATTATATTAATAAATTTTATCCCATGGGATCATAAAACATAACTAATTTTGTATATTATTGTATGTGTTTATAATTTTGCAGTGTCATTATCCTTTGTTCGTGCATGGGTGTGTGAAACATGGCTTCCCCAAATACCTAGGATGTGCCATATCTAAATTATCTGCATTTGTACGTTGGATCATGTCAAAGGAGATTCATGTAGCTAACATTCCACGGTGACGTCAAGAGATAGTTGATATTGTTTTTATTTTTGAGAAGGAATTGCTGACGAGTTTCATGGACTTGCAGGTTCATCTTCTAATCCACCTAGTAGATGAGTTTGAATTAGTTGGGGTGGTTTCTTGTCATTGGATGTACCTCTTAGAGAGGTACATGAAGAAATTGATAGGTTTTTTTGGACAAAGGGAAAAAATCGAGGGGTCTATGGAAGAGTGGTACATATCATATGAGTCTTTCTATTCCTTTGGTGAGTACATGAAGCAGATCAAAAACACACCAATTGCAGTGATTTTGGATGAAGACAAAAGAGAAGGGGTGCTTCTCCTAAATAATGGAAAAAGGCGCTTGATAAAGAGTAAGTGACTTATAATTTTTCAAATTTACAGAGTAAATATTCACGTTGAACTTTGATATAATGTATATTTTGATCTCATATGTACTATATGTTGGTTTTATTTCATCAACGGATGCATAAATTGAAGCAATCAATAAATTTGTTCTTTACAATTATGAAGTGACACAAGAGTGGGTCGCATTGTACAAACAAAAGAGGATGAAATTGGATAGTGACAGGAAAGAATTTAGATGGTTGAATAGTAGAAGTGTGCCTTATCTCAATCATTTAAAAGAAAATATGCCAATTAT